>JAWNOR010000375.1:600000-860652 GCA_035045885.1 Drosophila borealis | reverse complement strand
GGGTAAATTATGTCTGATGTTAAAATGTTATACCTTTGTAAATTCGTACGGATCCCTACTATCAATTGGCATTTAAACAAATCAAAAATCAATGTGTTAAAAAAATGTTTGACAAAAAACGAATCGTTCCTAATGTGACGTTTTTGATGATAAATAACATCTGATTTGGAATCATCAATCGTCAGTCTGGACTGAATGTATAGATAGCTTAAGAGCTCCTATCGAATGAGGTTATGTTAAAATTAGGTTTTGTTTCCATCTGTATTAATCTGTATTTTTGTATATCTTTGGGCTTTAATAAAAATCACACACTTCGCGTTGCATTTCCGATGAGCATTGTGGATGGAGGCGGCTACTCGACCGATAACAAAACTAAACATGTTTAGTAAGTACAATCAGGCGCATTTCCATGTAAATATGTATGTGCAATCAGACATACATATAGTACACTGATATATATGTATGTACGATTCGGCAGCTGTTGCACTTTGTGTGTTCTAGTGCCCGGGCACGGGCACGGGCCGGGCCACCATAGGGCAGCCATTTAGCATGCGTACAACCATCTATACATATGCAGCAACAACAACAACGACAACAACATGAACAACAACAACAATCGGGACAGCATGGGGCTCAGTATTCGTTGTCTATCTTGCTGCGGGTGCCGGGATTGATGGCACAGCCACAGAGAGGAAGTGCTCTTCCGGTCTTACAAATGAAAATATTTATTTCTCTCTTTTTTTTTTGTTTTTTATTTTATTTAATTTAATTTTATGAATAGATTGCGTTACGCATACAGATTCTGCATTACAGAAACGAGAGGCAGCTGCGAGTGCGCGACTAGACGATACCCTGTCATTTAAGAAGTAGATCAGAAGTATAATTGTATTGTGGCTAAGATATGTCTATTGTCCGTTTACTATATTCACATAATATCCTGCTGATACCCCTTAGGCATTTTATAAGTACAGGGTATTAAAAGGCAAACGCGATATGATTTTGAATCAGCAAAACTTGCGGATCGCCGGCTCAACGCTTGGATGAATGAATAGGTCTCTCTCTGCCTAGAGCTGGCATTCTACATACATTATGTATGTGCGCATACAATATGCTAGATCGACCGTATATGGATCGGGGTAAATAGCGGCATGTGCTTGCATATTTAGACAGCGCAACTAACTCTAGCTGGCATATTAGTTATCGTGTGTATTGCACAGCGAATGCGATTTATTTATTAGCACCCCACAGCAAGCCGACCAAAAGCAGCTGCAACAACAACATCAACAACAATAGCAACAATCGCAACTATTACTTAGAAAACGGAAAAAAAGAGTGCCGCGCTTATTTGGATAAACATAAATCTAACCGACACAAACACATTATCCCACACACTCGATCCGAATCCGAGCCGAGTAATTTGATATTCAGTGAGCATCTGCGCACAGCAACAGCAACAACAACAGCAACAACAACAGCAGAAACAGCAGCAACAGCAGCAACAGCAGCAACAGCAGCAACAACAGCAACAACAGCAACAACAGCAGCAGCAACAACATCGAGTTGCGTTTACAATTTGAAAATTTACATTCCCATTTGCATTGATTGTGCATGAATCTAAGTACACACACACACACCCGCACACACATACACAGCGACACACACACATTCAAATGTATTTGTATGTGATTTTAGTCACATACAACTAAACACGGACGCATATTAACGGAGTTCCTGTTATGTATATTTCATCAGCATAACTACCAATTACATATACATATATATATATACGACTAAGCACGGATGTGTGACTGTGTGTGTGTGTGTGCGTATAGGCTATTATCATTTCCGTTCAGGCCTTTCTTTGGCTCTTTACAGTTAACAGTTAATTAAGTTGATATTCATGAAAAATTCGGAGAAAATTACGCGGCAAAGCTGACATCCAAGTTGACCCCCTGATCAGACGCAAGAATGCGTTTTATTTATTTATATATACATACATATACATATACATATCCGATCTGTGAGTCAACGATCTTTGCGTGGAATTCCTTGACCGATTTGATTAATTAATTAAAGCGCAACCCTTTTGTGACACGCTTAAATCGCCCTCTCTGCGCTGGTTGTAGGGGGGGGGGGGGTAGAGGGGTGGGGTTCTCCACCAAGTGTCGGCTTTGGCACTTTTGATATGCCCGTTATGACATATTTTAAGATCTCCAGATCTCCGGCGACCTTTCGGGCTGAACTTGAATGATGCAAGCGCCCAAGTGAGTCAATAATGGGCCTGGGCCGCATCTCATCTCATCTCATATCATGATCATATTACATTGTAAATTTAAGTAGCTCATAATTTATTTATTTACCCATTAACAGAGCCCTGTTGAGAGCTAAAAAAATAAACAAATAATCCTTTAATCTGGCTTGTTTTTCTTTTCTGAGCTTGGGATACTTAATTTAGCTGGCATGATTAATTAAATTATTATAATTAAAATATTTATTTTGATTTTTATTATTATTATTATTATTTTTATTATTATTATTAATATTAATATTATTATTATTATTATTATTATTATTATTATTATTATTATTATTATTATTATTATTATTATTATTATTATTATTATTATTATTATTATTATCAACGCCATATAATATTGTTGCATAAATAAAAGATTTCAACAATTCCTGAGAGTTTTCAATGGGTATTTGAGCAAAATGAAATCTATTACAATTTTAGGCAACTTTAAAAGGTTTTTGACAGAGTTTCTGTGCTTATTATCTCGAGAGACGAAATATCAGGAGTACAGAGTGTCAGAAGATATACATTTGAAATAATTTCATCGATATGAGTATATGGTATACCCCAGCCTATATTCATATCTTTAGAACTCGAAGTTCCTGAGCTTTGTACCTACACGAACTTGGCAATTGCTGCTGATCAAGAAGCGAGATCGTAGCATAGGTACAACTTTATTATGCCAGAGGCTAGAAAACGAGCTAAAGGCATTAGCAACAGCAACAACTGCAACAACAACACCAAATGAACTTTTAATGACCTTAAAGGACGTAACAGAAGTGTTCTTGTGATTTTTCTAGAAAACTGAAAGCATCAGAAGAAAAAGCCAAGGGCAGAGGCAAAAGCAGAGAGCCAAACAGAAGCAAAAGAAGCGCATAATAATAAGTGCAGCACTCCAAAAGCTGAGCTGCCACACTCCAGCGGCAGCAACAACAACAAGAACAACTTGCACTGTCCGGGGCACAAGCAATTTTTATCCAAATGTGCTGGGAGCCGAGAGCTCCAGACGGCGACCGAGGCAGGAGCACAGAGAACAAGTTGAGATTGGGGAAGAGAGCAAAAGCGATCTGGATGGCGTTGGTGTTGCTGTTGGCTCTTGGTGTTGCTTGCTGTCAATGCCTGCGACTCCAACTGCGTCGACCCCCCCCCCCCTTCCTGCTCCTCGTGCTGCTGCTCAGCGTCGGACCAGTTTCAGTTTGTGTTGCTGCAGTTAAGCCGCACGCACCAAAAGACGATGACGAAGCTTTGTGTTTGGTTTATTTTTTGTGGTTTTTTGTGTACAGGTTTTATTTGTATTTTTTATTATTTATCATTATTTTTTTACCAGCGTCATCGTTCACACACACACACACAGACAGACACAACAAACTGGGCTACCGTGCTACGCTGTGCTCTGCGCTGCGCTGCTTTACACTGCGCGAAATACAGCAAGGCTTTTGGCTTGGCGTCTGTTTCTGCGCCTGCGCGCGCGCTCTTTGAAAATTAACCTTAAAATCAAATAAAAGCCAAATTGGCTGTTTTCGACAGACGGATGCCCTGTACTTATTGTTAAAATTATATTTTATGTATCTTATCTTTGTTTATATAGGTTACTATGCCATATTCTAACCATTTTTGAGAGGTGTCAATCGTTGTCTTTTAATTTTAAGTGTAGCGTATTTGATTTTCGACTTGTTTCAGTCGGGTATTCCTACTTGTTTAATCTGCGCTGCCGTCCGAAAATAAACAAAACCTTAAGCTACATTCGGCGTTTGTTGTCGTGCTTTTGGCAGCTGCCGTTGCGTATACCCTGTAAGCAGGGTGCGTATAGGGCATGCCGCATACAAATACCTTATATCTTGGTAGAAATGATTTAAAGTAGATTCGTTAGATATACATATGTATAGAAATAGTATTATAAATATACATTTTTATTTATTTTCTAACGTATATTTTAAATTTAAACTTTTGCTCTTTAGTGTAGCTAGCCTTTCTTGCACTTTTCCGGCAGCGCAGCATGCTGTGCGCTGTGGCTTAGATTTTGTGTGCCCAGAGTCTGGTTGGGTTGCCTCAAAGTTTGCCCACTTGCATATTTGATGTCTTATTAACACCCCACACGCCGGCAAAGCCAAAGGCAGACAGACAAGCAGCTAATCAGTGCCTATTGGGCGCAACACGTGGAATAGTTAGAGTATAAAACAAGATGTGGTAACATTGACAAGAAGTGGGTGCACACTGTCAACTGCCAGGCAAGAGCTTCCACTTGCTAGTCCTAGCAAAATCAAATTCGAATTCGAGCTCGAAAGCCAGGCCAGTGCAGCCCTGCATTACACACTGAGAGCAACACACACACACACACATACATATATGATATTTTCGAAAATGCTGCGAAGCAAAGCTTGGAGAAAAAAATATTAAAAATAAAAGAACCAACAAGCAAAACAAACTGTATCTCGGCTGCGGCAGTCGCTAACAATTTGTGCAAACATAAAGCAGCAGCCCGATGTGTACAAATGATGACAGCGGGCGGGCAGAGGGGCAGAGAGCGGGCAGAGGGGCAGAGAGCGGGCAGTGAGGCCAGTCAAACAGAAACCGCATACCAACTACAATTATTTGCTTAAAGATTACTTGGCTTAAATGCAGCAACAACAACAACAGCAGCAGCAGCATGCATACATACACACACACACAAACATACATGCATGTATATGCGTGTATGTGTGTGCTGTGCGCACTCGCATGACCTTGTGAAGGATGTAACTAAGAATGTGCGACTGTGCAAAATTTATCGTCAGCTAACCAAATAAAGCAAAACTCAGGCAGCCAGTTTACAGCAACAACAACAACAAAAACAACAATAAAAACAACTCGAGAGGCAGTCATAAAAAGCGGCGACCGAGTTTGAGTCCAAATTGGAGTTGAACCTCTTAAGAATGGGCGAAACAGCATTGAGAAAGAAAGCCAACGAGACGCAGCTTGAAGTCAAGATCTCTGGAGTGCGTCGTTTCCGCTACTCAGCAGCGGACAGCGCAGCAAGCAGCGGGCAGCGGGCAGCGCAGCGAGCAGCACGATCGTCATGATGAGCCGAGTTAATGATCATTGGGCGCAGCACACGGCAGCCACATAAACTGCCAACGCCATTTAAGTCATAATTTAAGCCACATTCCAGACGTGATCCTTCACAGATTGCAGATCGCGTGTTCATTCGTACCTCCCCCCCCCCCCTCGGCGATTCCCGCTCCACACGTTTCTTGGCGAATACCGAACGGAACGGAATGGCAGTGGAAAATGCTCGTGTAATCGTACACATTCATAAATTTCACATCGTTTCGTTTGCGTATTTCTTTAAAAGCTGGCAGGACCCGAGGCCCTGTCGAGATATTCAATTTAGTGAGTATTGTAAATATATTTATGTACACAAATATATATTCAAATATGCATATATAGATATATGCGCTGTATACCCTCTGAATTGCTGTCGCCGCATATAATTTGGCGCATTAAGAAGTCTCGAATTTCGACCGAGCATACCCGCTTTGAGTCCAGTCTCAAGCACGGCCCTCCCCTGGCCTTCCCCCTTCCCTTGCCGTGACTGTTGCCGCCCTCGTTCTTTGTCCCACATCATTCCCACGCATCTGGGCACGTACGCGACTCAAGAGCTGGCGTGGCTGTTGCTAGGGCTCGGGCCCAAGCCAGATCTGCAGGAAACAAATGTCGGCCGTTTATGTTACAAGTGCTTAGAGAAACATCCGTTAAGCGTTCCTTAAGTAGCGAGTGCTCTGTGCACGCGCATGCGCATGCGTTCCTTTTGTGCTCGATTCCGTGAACATGTCAAGGATCCACTTTGAGCGTACCCAATGCGCATCCTCTTCTCGTATGTTATCTCCAACTCTTACGGGGTCGATAAAGAGCACTATCTCTCTCACATACACTTATAGTGCGTATCCACCTGGAATATTGTCTCCAATTCTGTGTGGAAGTTGAGCAGGATAAAACGAACTCTCCATCTCGCTCTCTCTCGCTATCGCTCACTCTCTCTGTGTGCGTTTCCTCTCAGGAGTGTTATCTCCAACTCTTACTCAACAACAAGTACTATCTTGCTGTCTCTCCCTCTCTCTCTTTCTCACACACAGTCTCTCTCCGTGAGCATCAATCAGGATAGAAAGCATTCTCTCTCTCTCTCTCTTAATCTCTCTCCCCCTCACACGTTGTAATTAAAGAGCCAACGTAGGCGTTGTTTTTGGAATGCCGCCCCTGTTCGCAGCCCTGCCCCTCCCTCCAGCTGGCACACATGTAGGCATAAAAAGCTTAATTAAAACAAATTAAAGTGATTGCCATTTAGTTTGAGGTTAATTGCATTAAATGCGAAAATAAAAGCAGCGCCAGCGAAAAGTTCCTTATAAATACATACACATATATATATATACTATATATATATAGATATTGCTCTGGGCGATTCCCAAGAGATCTCCGGTTGCCCTGTTCCATATTGCAGGCGGCGGCCTCGTTTCTACGACGCATCTGCCGCAGTTTGTCTTGGGGGCACTCCGGAATTGTGTCGTGAGACTTGCGGCAACTTTGACCCGCCGGCAATATGCAAGTGATTCATAATTGTCTGCGTGTGTGTGTGTGTGTGTGTGTGGCATTTGCGGCTGTCGAAAATTAGATGCGTTCTGCATTGCAAGGGGCAGCACTGGCAATGGGGATTGGTCAGAAGATCTATCTGGAAGAAAAGCGTAGAACAGTTAAAGATTAATTTTGTGTTTGAGTTGAATTTCATTGAATTAATGATTACTTTTTAAAGAACTCTACGAATTACACTTGAAGCTGACAGAAGGTGTGAACCTAACCTCACATAACATAGCATAACATAACCAAACATAACCTAACTTATTGAAATTAAGCAATTATATGGCATGATTTTTAAGAGCTTTTGTTAAGTTAACAGATTGATTAGATATATTAATAATTTTCAAGTATCTGCATACGCATTAGATACGTTTGTTATATGCTCGAGTATGATAGATAAATTTGTAGCGCAGTGTAATTGCAGCTTGCATATTCTTCTTCTTGCACGTTACAAATGTTGTGTGCATCGTGTCAGCACATAAATTCTCATTATAAGTAAGGGGATTGCCACTGCGGTTCGATTGGGACGACATGCCCGCTGGCCCTGAACTTTTGTGCTTAATTTTTTTCGATACACATTTTATGCAATAAAAATTGATCAAAGCATATGTATATACATACATATATCATAGAGACGGGGCGACATATGCACAATATGTTATATATGTATATTAGACATGTGACCTGGCAACCCTGGCGGCTATGAAAACTGTTCAACATGCCAAGGGCTCACTGTGGAGCTGCGCTTTGCCAGCCGGATGAGCATTAATTGCGTTGATTTTGATTGTCGAAGTCGACTTTGTTGCAGTTGTTGTTGTTGTTGTTGTTCTCGTTCTCGTTGTTGTTGTTGTTGTTGCTCAGTATGCAGTTGTCGCGAGTTATCGACGCGTGCTGTTGTTGTTGCTGTTGTTGCTGTTGCTGTTGCTGTTGCAATCGCAGCTCTGGCAAAAGCTGCGGGCTGCAAATGCGTGGCTGGTTCATTGGACTGCGGCGCAGTGCAGTTGGCGCAGCCGCATGCGCTGCTGAATAGGTAAAAGTTTTATACTGAAGTCGTCAATGTGATGCTGTTGTTGTTGCTGTTGTTGTTGTTGTTGTTGCTGTTGCCTGGCTGCGTGACTGTTGCTTCTGCTGGCTGTTGTTGTTGTTGTTGCTGCTGCTTTTTTAGACACAATTTCCGGGTCATTGACTTGGACTTGGAGCATTTCTTCATTGAATTGCGTATGTAACTGCAACTGTGCGTGTGCGTCGCTTGTGTGTGTGTGCGTGTGTGTGTGTGTGTGTGTGGCGATGTGTGTGCACAGCAACACGATCAATAAACGAGACAAGCCAACAACAACAACAACAACAAGCCACACACAACGACGATGGGCTAGAAGAAATACGATAAAAAAAAACAAGTAAGAATATGATTTTTTAGGCCAAATGCTAGAATACAATATACCCTGTAATAAGAATGAACTTCAGCTGGTGTTCGCCTACGGTAAAATTAATAATAATAATATAGTATACCGTACATATAACATTCATATATTATATTTTATTACATTATTATATGCCTGCCTATATTACAATGTGAATACATATGCATACAAATACAAATACAAATACAAATGCATTCACAAAAGGAACACTTACCAAACGATTCAGAGCTTCTTAATTCCGTTAATCGCATGCGAGAGGGCATACATATATATGCGAGCATGCACATATACATACATATACACGCACATACGCCCCATTGGCTGGCAGGGTATGCTCAATGGAGGCAGCAGCAATATTAACGAGAACGACAACAATAGCTGTAAGAAAAATCCTTTAAATTGCAGCGACTTTGAGTGAAGGTGGGCGGTTTGCTGCACCGGTCGTACGGATGGGGCGTGGCAGCGAGATGCATACTGTTTGTTGTTGTCGCTTTTTTTTGTTGGAGGACGAATGCCGTGTGCAGCGTAATGCCAGAAAAAACAGTGAAAGAAACAGACTGAAGAGCACAACAAAGCAACAACAACAACAACAACAGCAATGCGAAGAAGAACAACAACGCAGAGGAAGACGACGACGACGCCGACGACGACGTTGACGCCGACTGCAACGTTGCAGATAAAACCAAGCAAGCGGCGAGGCGCAGCAACAACAGCAGAAAACTAAAAGTCCGCTGCCCACCTGCGCGCCGCGCGCCTAAGAGAACCTGATCCCTAATGGCCAGTATCAGGAGAAGTTCCAGTCTCTCCGAGTGTGTGCGTGTGTGTGTGTGTGTGTGCGCGCGTGTGTGTGTGGAAATCAAGTGTAGCAAAGCAATGCGAAGGCAAAAGAATAAGAGCAGCGGGCTTGAAAAAGAAAGAAGGAGGAACAACAATAAAGAAAACAAGAAAGAAAAGCTGTTGACGGCAAGCCGAAAAGCAAATACGCTACTATTAAATATTAATATAAATATAACGAATTATATGATAATATGCTTACACGCTATAATCAGCTAAATGTATGCCTATATATATATATATATATATATATATATATAGATATATAGAGATATATACATAAATAGAAAGTAAGCTGTACTTACATTCGTCTTTCTTCTTCTTCAATGCGTGTACATACTTGACGACTATTCGAGCATACCCTCTGCTAGAGCATAAAAATGAACTGAACGCGTCACGGAAAACTCGTTAATGCAGGCGAAGATTTCACTTGGAGGTCGGTCTGGCAGTGCCAGGCCAGACCCACCTAAGTCCCAGGCATTTTAATCAGCGTGTCGCATAATTACCGGATGCTGTTGAACGACGCTGTCGGGACTGGGACCGGGACCGGGACTGGGACTGGGACCGGGAGCCAACATGCTCATGCCAAGCGTAGAAAGACAGGGAGAGCGCATGAAAAAGTGAGCGAGAGAGTGGCAGATGGGTGAAAGAGTGAGGGGGAGGGGGAGGGGGTGTAGGATACCGAAGAGAGAGATATTCGAAATCATAACAAAAAATGATGGATGAATTGTCGCGCTGCTTGACTCCAATAAAAATAACTGTAAATGCCGCTAGGCAGCTGTAGATTTCTAGGGGGAGATCAGCAGCAGCCAAATTAAAATTATGTTGCACACCAAAAAAAAAAAAAAAACACGAGAGATATGTTATATATGTATATATATGCTATTTTTTTTTTAATTCTAGTTATCTGCGCGAGCGGAGGCTGCAGTGAAAGTTGCCGCGTCTGTCTGAATTCGAAGTATTGAAAATATTAATAGAACAAACTTGTTTTGACGGAAATGCACTTTACTTTATTTATCATAGTCCGGCAGCTGCTGCGCATTCAGTTTTGGGATGAATGAAGCAACATGTGGAGAGGGTGCAGCAGCAGCGGCAGCAGCAGCGGCAGCGGCAGCGGCAGCTCCTATGTCGATGCTTCTGATTCTGCTGATTCTGATGATCGTGACGCTGCCTGCCTGCATGTGTGTGTGTGTGTGCTAGCTAGTGTAAATGTGTGCGTGTGTTTCTCTTCGTGCTCGTATATTTATGCAGATAGATGGCCGGAAAAGATAAAGTATCGGCGCAGTTTCAGCTAGAAGTGCAAATACGTATCCAAATATGTACACATACATATGCATGCATATATCTTACACATACATTTCTATATGCATATGTATTTACATATATTTGTATAGATGTGGGTATGCCTAGCACTCCCTTCTATATGCATGAGCCGCTGGAGCTAGCCTCTGAGCATTACGCTACACATTTAGCTGGATTCGTAATATTCACAAAAAGCGACGAGAAATTATTAAACGTTGCGGGTTCTAATAAATAAGAAATAAAATAATATACTTAAATAAACAATACTCCAATAATTATTAGGAATAGAATAGAAATTGAAATAGAAATAGAAAAGAACAGATCCTATTGTTGGTAAAGAACTTGGGATTTGTTACTACTGAAAGCTTCGACTAATAGAATAAAACGATAAGAAACTTATGCATATAACCAATAATAATTAAGAAAATAAAAGCATAATCCAGCATAGTGGAAGTCCATGTCCTATTTATGATAAGGAACTTCGAAATTTTGTAATAATAAAATCTTCGACGAATAGAATTAAACGAAAATAAATTTATATATTCCACATTAAGATCATCATTTACTGTAATAAATGTTCAAAATTTAGTTGAAATGAAAATTAACAAAACGAAATAAAGCTAATGCTATTCCAAATCAAAATCAGTTCAGTTTTAAATCTTTACAAACCCCATTTAAACAGTTGAATAATTGCTTGGATTATGGATTATTAAATAAACAATACTCCAATAATAATTAAGAATAGAATAGAATAGAAATTGAAATAGAAATAGAAAAGAAAAGATCCTATTGTTGGTAAAGAGCTTGGGATTTGTTACTACTGAAAGCTTCGACTAATAGAATTAAACGATAAGAAAGTTATGCATATAACCAATAATAATTAAGAAAATAAAAGCATAATCCAGCATAGTAGAAGTCCATGTCCTATTTATGATAAGGAACTTCGAAATTTTTTAATAATAAAATCTTCGACGAATAGAATTAAACGAAAATAAATTTATATATTCCACATTAAGATTTACTGTTATAAATGTTCAAAATTTAGTTGAAATAAAAATTAACAAAACGAAATAAAGCTAATGCTATTCCAAATCAAAATCAGTTCAGTTTTAAATCTTTACAAACCCCATTTAAAAAGTTGAATAATTGCTTTGGATTAGGGATTATGTATTTTGGGCGCTCGCACAATTTGGATTGCTTTGGAGTATTACGTCAACGTGCACGGGTTTCGCCTGTGTTTGATTGTCAGATGATGGCTTCGTTAGACACTTGACATCATCGGGAACAATGGTCATCAGTTGCCACCTTACCCCTCCCCCCACCCCCATCCCAATTGCCCCACGATGCTTGTCAAGGTTTATTACAATGTAACCACAGAAAAGCTTTTGGCTTCAAGCGGCTGTCATGAGTTATTAGAAACGCGAAAATGCTTAAAGCAACAACAACAACAACAACAGTCAAGTTGTTTATGTTGCACATGTTGTTGTTGTTGTTGTTGTTGTTGTTGCTGCTGTCGAGCATGGCCCATAGCCAAAGTTCAAGCAAGGTTGAAACCATTTGTCGGATTAAATACGCGCCGCGGTAATTATGTGCTTCGAGTCGAAGCAACAGCAACAGCAACCGCAATATACTCGCAGCAACATAGACAACAAGGCAAACAAACCGACAAGATCCGACCTCCGCCCATGCCCAAACCCATCTCCATCTCCAGCTCCAGCTCCAGCCGAAACAAGTTTCCAGTTTGAAAATTGAACAACGCCAGCGATAAGGCAGCCGCACAAAGTGTCAAATGAATTTGTCGCACTCGGACTCGGGACATGGACAACGACAGCAACAACAACAGCAACAACAACAGCAGCAACAACAGCAACGACAACGACAACAGCCCCCAGAGCCAACATGACAATAAAAACAAATTTAACTGCCGAAATGACGAACCAACAACAACAACAAGGAGACAATCAAACAATCACGTGAGTTACTCACAAAACCCAACCCCAACCCCCCAATATACACACACACACACACACACACATTTGTACACCTGTGCGTGTGTGCGCACAGGTGCTTCCGTTGCAGGACGGATGTGCGTATTTGTTGAATTTCGTTTACACCTGTTGCAGCGACACGGAAAGCACATCAAAGCGAGCAGGCGAAAAACACGCACGAGCAACGACGGGCAATGCATACAAAACCGCAGACGACTTCCGCTGCACGGACCCAGACCCAGGCACAGGCACAGGCGCAGGCGCAGGATCAATCAGAGCCAACAGAGGAGTCTGGAAGACCTGTTTCTTGCCAGGCGAGGTGAGTTGGCGTTTTTATACCCTGTTAAATGGTTAAGAAATAGGTTATAATGGCTTTATGTAAGTGTACGTAACAGCAGAAGGAGACAGCTTTGACTTCATACGATAATATTTGTATATACTATATATACCAGAACAGCACGACGAGCTGATTATCTTCAGCTATATTTGTCAATATCTAAAACTGAGACTCGATCTAGTTCTAGATCTAGAGACTTCAATATAAAACATATTTTCTTGTGATTCATACGAGTACCCCATTTTTCTTTTACTGCACCTTTAAATATAGATTTTAAAACAAGTTTTTTTAAGCATTACTCGGAGATTATGTGAGCTATGCTGTCGTGCATATCACTCTATATATATATACCTAAATAATATATCCTTTATTAAAGCTGTTATTGCTCTTAAAAATCGTAATATACTGAACTCATAATATTTTTAAAAAATTCACTTATCGATTACCTCTCCCGTCCTATCCCAAAAAAAACTGTACAAAATCTCATTCTTATATATACACACACATTTATGTGCTGTATCTAAGCCCTGACAATTTCATAAATACCGGACAATAAACACCTGAGTTACTCAAGAAAGTATTTCTTATAATGTGATAGAAGAAAGTTAGAATGTTTATAACAGCAGACGGGCACAGGGTATATGCTAGTCGGGCACTGCCGACTAGAGCACTCTTTGTATTTTTTTTTTTTCTTTTCGCCGGATAAGATCGGATGACGATCACACGGAGCTCAGACGCAATCTGGTTGCTGTTGATATGCGTATGCGAATTCATAATGATTTCATTGATCTGTCATTCAGGAGCTTCCAGCATGACGGCAAAGCTCTTTAATATGCATATCTCTGTGTGTGTGTGTGTGTGTTGTATATATGTGCGCCTGTGTGTGTGTGTGTGTGTCACTGATAACGCTTCCCGTCTAAAGCTCATTAGAGCAGCTCGCTTCAAAGGCCAATCTCTGTGGAGATACACCTTCAGCCAGCAGACACTGAGGAGCGTCCGAAGCTCAAATAGCGGTAATTTTGTTGCAAGCGCATGCATCGATATCAACTGGGGCATGCCACGCAAGATGCTATCAAACTGATGCGTATAACTTGTCGGAAATTATCAAAAGTTGAACGATAGCCGCCTCGATAACGGATATGCAGCTGCATATCTAGGAAAGATGCAATATCTAAGCTAATTGCATGGGCTCAGATGAGATGCTGCCAATTTGCATGGAAGAAATAGCATAGAAAGTTGATTGATTATGTCAGGTTATGTTATGTTGTGTCATGTTATCCTAAGTTATGTTATGTTTTATTATGTTATGTTATGTTATGTTATGTTATGTTATGTTATGGTATTTGATATTATGTTATGTTATGTTAAATAGATTAACTATAACAAAGATCAGTTAGTCCAGAGAACAAAAACAATATTTAAATTCCTATATCATATCAATATCATTATAACTCAAGGAACATAAATACAATATATGTATAAATGTACTTCCGATTCCTTACTCTGTACTAAGTCTTGAGGCCTCACAGCTCCACACTTTTTACACTTCTTGAACTTCCGAAAAGATTTGCAATAGGATTAAGGTCAAACAGTCCATAATACACACATATATATACATATATATATATATATATATATATGTATATATATACTTGTGTGTATTTGTTGAGATATACTTGAGATTTATTTATTTTCTAAATATTCCAATTGTTTATATTTATATTCACGAATCTGCAGTTGAAATTATCTGTGTTTACTGCTGCAATTTGGCATTATTTACGGTAAGTATCTCAGCTTTTGGGTGCCGAATTTCAAAAGCTCTCAATTTACACACACACACACTCACACAAACACACACACAGGCAAATAAAGAGGCGCATTTGCAGTTATTCGAACTGGCCCGTTCAATCCATTTACCATGGGAAGGCACTTGGCAACCGTTGCAGCAGCTTACTTTGTGCGTCTCTTATCAACTTCATTCATTAGAGCTGTCAGTGCGTGTGTGTATGTATGTGTGTGTGTGTGTGTGCTTGGTTATTGAGAGAGCAGCAGGCGAGCCAATACAGTTACTCAAATGGCAATACTTGCATGCCATCTACTCGCTTCGTTAAATATAGCACACTTCAATAAAAAAAATGCTGTGCCAACGTTTCAGTTCGGTTTCCATTCATCAATATAAGAAAGCGACCCAAACTATGTCAATCAGCGACAGCGACAGAGATAGGAGACAGCGACAGTGGCAGAGGCATCGGCTGCGGCTGCGGCAGAGGCAGAGGAAGAGGCGAGGACAGCGATGAGGCAAAGACCAGTTTAAAGCGAATTGGCAGGTCTCGTGCGCTTATCAGACCCGTTCGCCATCTCAGTTTGTTTGTTGGGTGTGTAGTGTGCCGCAAAGTCGACGCTGATTACAGTTAAATTTTGTTGTTGTTTTATTTTCTGCTCATTTTTTTTTGCATAGGCAAAGGTGACCCGGCGAACTGTGGGGCTATCAGCGGCGACAAACATGCACGCACACTAACACACACACTCGCGCACACACACACAGACACTCGCTCAAGTGAAGAGCGTTTGAAATTTGCGTTGGGTTGGTTTGACTGACCGCGCGCATTATGATTGAATAATGTGCCCACAACGAGGGTCGCAGCCGTAGTCGCTTGCCAGTCAATTATGCAAAACGGTTACTGCACTTTGCATTAATTAACAACAAGAACAGAAACAGCAACAACAACAACAAAAACAGCAGCAGCAAATGCAAATAACTAATAGACACAAACTCTTTGCTCCGCTGTCATACAATTTGCACGTGTCGTGCCTAGGCCTAAGCTCAGCTTGCAAGGCAAACAGCTGTTCTAAGAGAGAGAGAGCGAGAGCGAGTGGGAGAGTGAGTGGGAGAGTGCACAGAGCGCAAGGCAAGAAATTTGTGTTGTTTTTGTTGTTGTTATTGCTGCTGTTGTTATTGTATTGTATGCTGCCTCCCTTCCAGTGTGAGTGAAATATTTTGCAGTTAAATTTAAATTGAATGTGTGTGTGTGTGTGTGTGTGTGTGTGTGTGTGTGTGTGTGTGTGCACGCCTATATGCGTGTGTATTTATGTTTGTGTGCGCTTGCAACATTTTCAGTAATTTAAAAATAAGTGCGCCGACGAACAGCGGCCCCAAATAGCATCCGCGAAATGCAGCAGCAGCAGCAGCAGTAGCAGCGGCGGCAGCAGCGTCGTTTGCCACTGGATTGGCCCATCCATGCCATGTGATGCGTGTGCAGCATAATCGAGTAGGAGAGAGAAATGGCCAGGGGCAGCGGCAGCGGCCGTGGCTGTGGCTGCGGCTGCGGCTGGAGCAGCAGCAGGCGGGTCTCCGGTCGGTCCGTGTGCGCGAGATAAACAAACTGCCAGTTCACTATCAATCAAATACCGGAAACAGCTGCTTTAGTTTTATTTTGCCATAGCCATTTGGCACAGCAACACACACACACACACACACATAGGCAGACAGACAGCAGCGATTTAGGCGACGGCTGCATCGTCGTCGTCGCCGTCGTCCACGTCATCGTTCATTTCAACGCACACAAACGCGCACGCACACACACACACACACACACACACAATTTGTGTGTGTGCAAATGAAAATAGAGTCTCGGTTAATATTTAGTATTATATGATTTTTTTTTATTTTGTAGTTTTTAACGGAACATACATTCTAAAAACATTACATAAAGTTCTGCCATCATCATCATTATCATCATCATCGGCGTCGGGGGGTCTACACACCGTCAAGCCCCGACGCGGCATCATTCACCAACGACTACTCAGTTTATTTAATTATAGTAAAATGTACAAATAAAATAAATATTCATTATATGTATAGCTTGTATGTATGTATAGTGCCTTAAATATTAATCGTTTACTTAATATTCTCTGCATCCAGTTTTCTTTTCACTTCTCCTTCTTCTGCTTCTTCTACTTTTACTCTTCTCTTCACTATCTTTAGGGAGTTTGTTTTTGCATTTAGTTTGTTTTTTATGTTTTTCTTTTTTTTTATATCTCTTTTAATAGTTAGGTTTTTTAAGCATAGTATATGTTTGTTTTGTGCATTACTCGGCTATTAGCTTATACTATAACATATACATTTATAACATATGGTAAATTATTTTTGTCTGTTTTTTTTTTCTTTTTTCAACATTAATTTTTTGTAAATTTTGTCGCTTCTGCTAATCGATTTTTGGAGCTTCATTTTTCTCATTTTCTCTAGTTTTGCATTTATAAAATTCTTGTTGTATTTTGCTGCATATAAATTGATGTATTTAAGAATTTGTTTGGCTTTTGTTTTATTTTTATTTTAATTAGTTTTTTGTTTGTTATTTGGAATTTTCTTGCATTTGTTTTTGTTTAGAATAATTTGCTGCTTGATTTTCTTAACATATGTCGAGAAATTGTGCGCACAATTCAGTATTTCTTTTACCAAAAAAAAACAACAATTTTTCATATAAAATACATTAATAGGAAATTAATTTTCGTATCTGTGTTTTTTTTTAGTATTTATTATACAATTATGTTATCAGTTTTTTGTTGTTTTTTTTGCTTATTTTCCTGTAGTAAAGTAAACTTTTTATGGCCAACTGACTTTAGATTCCACATATGTACACAACACAACACAACACACACACACATACACTCACACATACGCACACATAAGCACATTTAGACAGATCTTTAGCTGGACTTAAATACCAAAATATGTTTTATTTATTAATTTTTCTATTTTTTTTTGGATACATAATATTAGCCATTAAATTCGTATCGTGTTTGCTCTGCTTCTTCTTCCATTTGCTGCTACTATATAGATCGTATATAGACATAAAATGTGCATAATTTTGAATACTCTTTCTTTATAGTTTTTTTATGCATTAGCTACAACATCAAAATGGACTGTTATCTTAAAAATGTTTGCCTTGTTGCTGTGTCTTGTGTTAAGATATATATATATATGTATATGTATGTATGTATGTATGTATGTATATATATGTATGCATATATGTTTTCATTAGGTTTTCGCGCGAATATATATATTTATCTAAAAGTTGCCTCTCGCTTCTTTCCGGCTGGGTTTACTTTACAGACTGTGTTCATTGGTGTTCTCGAAATATCATTGGAATTATTTGCTTGCATTGAGAAAAAGTTGACTTTGAAAAGTTTAACAAAACCATCAAAAAAAAAACAAAACAACCTCGCCAAAAATTAATAATGCAAAATATATTTGAATTAAAAAAAAAAATAAAAACATTGTTTAAAAACACATTTTAATTGAATGCGTTGTCGCTCGTTTTAGTTTTTGTTTTTTTTTTGTTTTTAGTTTTGTTTGAATTAGTTTTTGTTTAAATTAAGCGAACATTATTTTTTAAATAACATTTCTAATAATTAATAATTATCTGTTTGCAGTCTTTGGTTATTTATTTTTTCTTTTCTTTTTTCCTTTTTTTTTTAAAACATACATTAAACATTTTTTTGTTTGTATATCTTTCAAATCATACAATTAATATTTGTATATATATATATATATATATATATATATATATATATATATATATATATATATATATAGGTGTATATCTTTAAGTCATACATTTAATATTTGTATATATAGGCGTATATATATATATAAATTTCGAAGCTCCCCACTCTCCGTCCCGCCCTTGTTTAAGCTTACGTCGTGTGTCGCGTTTTTTACGCGCGGCAAAAAACGCGCACAAAACGCGCGCCAGCCCCCCACCGCATTCTGCGCTGTTTAGTAGTCCGGACTGGAGTCGAGCAGCCGCTTCTCCGGCGTCAGATCGCCCTTGCGCAATATCCGGCTGGCCGCGCTGCAGCCATGCTCGAATCCCTTGCCATTCGCCTGGATCCCGCCATTTTGCGATCCATTCAAGCCGCCGTTGCCGCCGCCGTTCAAGCTGTTGCCGCCGCCGCCGCCGCCGAGGGGCACAATGGGCATCATGCTGCTGGTGGAGCCGATGCCGCCGGCGCTGGAGCCGCAGTTGTTGGCATTGTTGCCCTGGCAGCGGCAGCCGCGACCCGCAAACCGTGCGTAGCACTTTTCGCAGAGCTTGATGCAGCCGCGCATGGGCCAATAGCACCAGAGGCAGGGCAGCACAATGGAGAGGGCGCCCAGCCAGCCCCAGCGCTGGGTGCGCTTGTAGGGGCCGCAGGAACAGGGATTATCGACGCAGGGTGTGCCGGTGCCATCGTCGCAGTCCATGTCGTTGTCCCGGGCGCAATGGTAGAACAGCGCCTTGGCGCAGCACAGGCACGAGGCATAGTCGATGATGGACTCGGCGCTGCACAGGCACGTCTTGTTGCACACCCAGGTCTGGGGCAGCGGGCGCGGGCTCTGGCACTGCTCGCAGCGGCACATCCCGCACCGTGGACAGACAATCGGATTCAGCAGCGACGGATCTCCGCCCATCACAATGGGCGCGCCCAGCTGGCCACCGCCGCCCGGCAGTCCCTGCTGATGATGATGCTGCTGCTGCTGCTGGAGCAGCTCCTCCAGGGCATGCATGTGCTCCTTGCCGGAGGCGGGCTGCTTGGTGATCGGCTGTGTCAATGGCTGCGCTGTGGCTGCCGCCGCAAAGCCCAGTCCGAGGACGCCGCGTGGCGCCGGCGGAGGCGGCGGACCAAACTTGGAGGCGGGTGTTGCTTTGGTGTGGCCATTTAACTGATGCGGTTGCTGCTGCTGCAGCTGCTGCAGCTGCTGTGGATGATGCTGCGCGGGATTGTGGTGCAAATGCGAATGTAATAAGCCATCGGTGCCATCGATGCCCGTCGCTGTCGCTGCCGCTGCCGCTGCTGACGCTGACGTCGACGTTGACGTGGCCACCGCCGCCAGTCGATTGATGTGATGGGCATGTTGTGTGTGAGTTGCTCCTCCTGGCGCCTGATGCTGTTGGTGGTTGTGCCGCTGGGGCAGCAGCAGCAGATGATGCGTCGTTGTCTGGCCGTTGTCCTGCTGCCCGGCCGGATGCTGGCTGCGCGTCGCATGCTGCAGCGGCGTGTCCACATACTCATTGGTGAGCCTTTCGGATTCGGGTCGCGGTTGCGCCAGCGTGACGGGGGAGGCGGGCGGCTGACCGGTGGTTGACAACAGTGCCGACACGGGCTCAGCGCTTTGGAAATGACTAAGGAAGTGGTTGTTGTTGCTGCTGATGCTGCTCCCTCCGACGGGGGTCAGCAGCGGGGCGGGCGGACGGCGACGCGTAAAGCTGGAGGTCGAACCAGCGCTGCTGTTCGCCGTGGCCGTCGAGGAGGAGGCGTTGCTGCTGTTGCGGCTGAGGCTGCTCGGACGCTGCGGCAGAAATGTCAGATGATGTATCTGATAGTCGTCGAAGTCCGCCGTTGTGGGTATAATAGATATCGTGTTGTTGTTGTTGTTGTTGTTGCTGCTGGTTGTTGTTGCTGTTGCAAGTGTTGCAGTGTTTGTGCTAATACTCGGATTGTTGTTGCTGTTGCTGCTGCTGCTACTGCTGTTGCTGCTGCTGCTGTCGCCACCTAACGCTGTTGGCTCCGGCGCCCTTGGTCGATGCACGCGCGGTAGCAGCTTTGGGGGCCGGGGTGGCGCCAAGGGATCGCCGCCATTTCTGCGATCCATGAAGTGCTTCAAAAGCCAATTCCAAACACCAGCCTTGCAGACTGCACTGCACTCGGGCTACGTCTACAACTACGGTTGCACTGCGCTCCAATGATTCAGGCCCTCAATAGTTCCCTCGGTAGTTGCTGTGCCCGAAATCGTTGCGATTTGCCTTCATCCTAGCGCACGTGCTGCTCCGACAATTTGCCAAGCACAGCGGCGATTGCTTTCTGCAAAAAATGAATAAGAAAACAAATATTAATAAAATGCATTTCAATTGTATTCTTGTATTCTTGCAACCAACTGCAGCTGCCTTCAAATCACACGTTCATATACTCATTTTGATTCTTTCAAAAGTTTCCAAATTGAAGGCCACGCCCCCTGCAATATGGCACGATTCGGTTTGTTTTTGTTTTAAGTTTTTGTTTTTACTCTGCTTATTTAGTTTAAATATACAACTTTTCTTGTTTATAATTAATTTCTGGCTAAAAACAACAACAACTTAGCTTTGGTCAGCTCAACGTCCAAGAAAAAGGTCAAAATCTTTGCCGTGACTTTTGTGTAAACATAATGCAAAGCTTTTTTTATATGCCCTGTTGCCATGGCATATATACAATTGGGTATGCTATTACTAGTCAAAAGTATAGGCGACTAAGGAATAGTTTAAAAATATTTAAAACCAATAAGCAAAAAGTTGCCAGTTCAACTTCACCAGCAATTTAAGAAAATACACAGCTGTATGATTTTTTATCTTAACATCAATTACAGCAAATAAAGTTTATATAAAATGTAAAACCAAGAAATGAAAAGTCGCCGGTTCAAATTCAGCAGCAATTTAAAAAAATATAAAATTATATAAAATTGTTATCTTAACGTCAATAATATTTTGGTATATTTTGTTTAAATACGTAGAACCGAGAAGCGAGAAGTCGCCGGTTCGAACTCAGCCTAAATTAAAGTTAATAACTTTAATTTTTCAATTTTGTTTATATATTTTTATCTTAACCTCAATAAAAGTTGATAAGCTTCGTTTTACAATTAGAAATGGAGAAGCAAGAAGTCGCTGGTTCAAACCCAGCAGCAACACACAGAATCTAAGATAGACATTATTTAATTTGTATAATATGCCCTTAAAATATTTGCGATTGCAGGGTAGCTCGTAATGGAGCACTCTTTGCAGCTGCCCCCCCCCCCCTGCCCTTTTGAGCTGTTTGTTTAGAGTTTGTTTTAATTTTGTTCTTCTTCTTTCAAATGTCTCGAACTGGCACTAAACATTAAAATTCAGTTGAATTCGCCGCGTGGACACATGATATTTTCAAGATTAAAGCTCGTGGCTCCCTAAATGTGAGTTTTGCTAATTTGACTGGGTTGGTTTTTGTTTTTGTTTTTGTTTTTGTTTGTATTATTAAAGGGAATCATGTTTAATGGGAATTCCGCAGAACTGCGCTAGGCTTTTTTTTGGCTATGTTTTTTTTTTGTTGGGATCACGAATTGGGCTTTCGGAATTTTCGGACTTCTCACTTAATTCCATAGACAAGATTTTGCACTCCAAGCGTTGGCTCCAATTATAATTTGTTATTTAATTTATTTAATTTACTTTTCTTTTCTTTTTTTTTTTTGTTGCTTTTTAATCACTTTTGAACATTTGAACATTTGAACTTGATTATCTTTTAATAGCCACTCCCGCGGTTCGTAAAAATTGCAAATAAAAGTAATTTTGGGCGCATTATCGCTTTACCCATTTTAATTGCTTTCTATAATTAATAAAATATACTTGTTTTTCTTCTTTTTTTATGGTACGGAAATTAGAAAAGGCAGCAATTAAAATTGTCTAGAAATGGGGATTACTTATTTGTTCGTTGCTGCGAGAGATCACTGTACTTTGACTATATCCAATTAATGCGATTTTGGCGGCGATTAAAGACCAAATACACACATGGCCATTATTAAATGCGTGGCACGAGTCGCAAATAGGTAAATACAGGAAATTAATAAAGCCCAAGATGCTCCATATAAAAATATATATGTTGTGTGTGTATATATACATATATACATATTTGTGCGATAGCTAATGGCCAATAAAAAGCGTCAAGCATTAGTATTATTATGAGTGTTTTGCAGCTTACAAAGCTGCTCGCCTGAAATGCGAACAGCAACAACAACAACAACAACAACAACAAGAAAGCAGGCAAAATGGATCTTTATAGATTCACCTTTACACAATTATATGACTATATGTACACACACACACACAGAATATATGTGTATATGTGTGTGTTGGTATAAAAATTAACACAAACGCCCACTTATTGACGTCATGTCCGGTACTCAAAAACAATTTTCGAGAATGACCACAATTGAGAAAAACAAAATCGAAATAAACAGCCAACAGATGAGGAATGGGCTTTCGGCCAGGCTAAGAGCCAACCGGAGGGGGGCGGGTTGGGGCGGGGCATCGCTGCTGATTGCCAATAAGAAAAACTATAGGAAAATAAAAAAAGGAATAACAAAAAGCCAAATACTCGACGTGTGTGTGTGTGTGTGTGTGTGTGTGTGTTTGCCAATCGTTTTGGCTCGGCAAACGTGATTTGAAATTTTCCTATTGATTTTCATTTCGTTTTTAATACAAAATTCTCGATTGTATGTTATAATGGTTGTTGTGCAAATGATTGGCTAATTTATTAACATTAAACATTAAAAGGCGAATAAATATGAAATTAATTAATAAATACACGATTAAGGTGCCAGCGTTTACTTCTGCGCGTCTCCAAAGTTTCGTTTCATTCGTATTTGGCCTAAATTTGAATACATAATTATTTGTTTATTTATTTATTTATTGCTTTGTGTATTGCTTTGGCCACGCCCAAAAACCAATAGCATAAAAAAAAGCTACGCAGCGCCAAGATTTTCGATTTCATTCTTAAATTAATTGGCACAGCGCACATTAACACAAACAAAAAAGATTTTATTAAAAAAAATGCACGTAATTTATAAAGATTTTTCTGATTTTCAATTGCTTTCGAATATTGTTGAATTGTTGCTGTTCATTTTAGTTGTTGTTGTATTTTAAACTTTGCCGCCAAGCAGCACGCAGCGCTGGCAAGCTCTGACCTTGGCCAGAAGTGCTGAAAAAGTGCTGCCAATTTTTTATAAAGTACATAGCACATATTTTTAACATTGCTGTCTATGTTAAAGCTGCTGCTGCGGCGACTGTTGTTCTTAATGTTATTGCTGTTGTTGTTGTTGCTACTGTTATTGTTGTTGCTGTTATTGCTGCTGCTGTTATTGCTACTGTTATTTTTGTTGCTAATATTTTTGCTGTTGCTGCTACTGTTATTTTTGCTTCTACTCCTGTTGCTGTTATTGCTGCTGTTGTTGTTGCTGCTGCTGTTGCTTCTGCTACTATTGCTGCTGCTATTAATAATTCTGTTATTGTCACTGTTATTGCTGCTGCTGCTTATTGTGTGTCGCACAAAACGAAATTTGCCATTTGAATTTGAAACGTTTTCATTAATAAGTGAACTTGACGTTGCGGGCGCCACAGAACAAGTCACAAGTTGTCGTCGCCTTCGCCGTTCGCTGCTGGCGTCGCAGTCGCAGTTGTTGTCAGCGTCAGCGTCAGCGTCAGCGTCAGCGTTGTCATCTTTCATTCAAACGATTCGACGGGTTTTTTTTGTGGCCATTGTATCTTTTTTTGTTTGTTGTTCGTTGTTGTCGGTGCCTGTTGCAATTCAAATAGAATTATTTAAGGCAGACAACCTGCAACAACAGCAACAACAACAACAACAATGCGCTGCGTTTTTATTTAAAAATAAACTCAGGCAAATCAAATGCAAACAGGTTTTATTATTATTATTCTTTATTTATTTATAATTCTGTTGCGATTTTTTTTTGTTTTATTCTCAAATTGTTGTTATTTTTGCTGTTCTGGTTTTTAAGCCGGGGCCACTTCTGAGGGCCGCGCCTCGTGGGCGGCGTTGACATTGGAGTTGCAGCTGAGCGTGGTCGATGGTCGAGGGAGGGGCAGGGGCAGGGGGCGAGAGGGGTGGTGGGTCGCGCCACACTGCCATTAATATGCAGTTAATTGAACGCTTAAGAAATGTCAGCATGACCCAATTATCATAAAAATATAAATAAAAATAAAACAAAACAACAACAGCAACAACTGCAAGAAAACCTCGATAAAAGCCAATTTTATGAACTAGTCATAAACGTTAATACAAAACGCATTTAAGCCACGTAATTAATGGACATATTTAGCCAAATTAAATGTGGCAATAAAATGTGCAGGAAAGCCTGCATAAATAAACAGCTTAAGATCTTAAATAGCTATTCACATGTTGTCTGAATTCTTTTGATTACATTTACTTAAAAGCAGGCGATGATAATGCCAGCACAGTGAGCACACGCTAACAAGAACTTCGCAAATAAAGCGCACCCAAGAGATGGCAAACGATATATATCTATATATATGATATGATATGATATATAGAGAGATAGGGCTCATAGAGATTTGAGATTCGATTCGATTTCTTTTCGTTCCGTTTAGCGAGCGTTCACTGTATTGGGGCATCACGTGGTGCGGGGCGTTTAAATATTTCTGCTATTTTATTAATTTGGCAAAAATCGCTGAACTGCGGAAATTTACAATAATTTCTGAAACAGTCAGCAATGGCTTCGTCTATATAAATCGACATATATATAGACATACATAGATACATATATATTTATATATAGTAACAATGTATTTCAACTATATTATTATAAATTTAAATCAGAGCTGGCATATTTAAGATTATTGGCTCGTGCGCTCTTATCATTATTATTATTATTAAAATATTATTATTCATTTATGCTTATATCATACTGGGGCGCTTCTAGGGCACGAGAGGGGGGGGGGGGGATGGAGAGCGAGGAGAGTGCGGCACTTTTTGCTGCTGCTGTGGAAATGTGTTCGTTTTGAATGCATTTTGGCGCGACGCCTGCTAAAAATATGTGCGGATCTGCCTGAAGGGCGAGCATGCGATACAGATACAGATACACAAGCCAATGCAGTTGCAGTGGCAGATACAGATACAACTGCTGGCGGCGACGGCGACGGCGACAAATGAAAAACCTACACAGGAAACACTAATGACTGCAGGCAAAGAACTGCGCAGTCCCGTGGCAGTAAATCGGTAACGGAAAAGACTTGGCAAAATGAAGGGTAAATGCAAGAGTGCGCCAGATGGGAGTGAACGACTAGCAGATACCCTGAATGCATCTACAAGCTGATCCGTTCAGCTTCCTATGGGATACGAAGTCTTGCATAACTCTGATATTTTATGTACTATACTTATGAAACTTTCAGGGATTGTTAAGGCCACTCAGGTGTGTGTACATAGCGCAAGGCGCTAGCTTAAAGCAACACTTTTTGCCAAGTATCTGGGAAAGGGAGGGAGTTATATAAAAAGAAAAGTGTTTTCAATATGTGTGTGCTATAAGAGAACATACATACAAAATTTGGTGTAAAAAGTGCTTATAGTTCTCGAGATATGCTTAAAATACTAGGAGTCAAAATTGATATTTATCAGTGCTAAGCAAAAGATAAGATATATCGAGAATACAATTTATGCTAAGTTCGTTCTGCATATAGGAGTATGTAGAGCTCAGCTTTGAATTCTCTAGCTTTCGAGATTGATTATAGTTTAACTTAGCTTGACATAATGAGGCATATTTTTTGCTCTATGAGCTGGCAGATGCTAGCCTCTGCCTGTTACAAGCATTAGCACAAGAACAAGATACCCCTCTTAACCATATTCAACGGGCTTACAGGGCATAATAAAGGGCAACGGGGGAAATCAATCGGTATGCACAGCGGCTGGCACAACATAGCCGCAGCACAGATCATTAAACTATTTAAATGCTCGGGCTGCGGGGAGAGCTGCGGACTCGGCGGAGGCAGCAGCAGCAGCAGCAGGAAGCAGCGCGGGACGCGCGGCGCGTTGGCGGCTGTGACAGACAGCTCAAGCCAGAGACTAAGAGAAGTAAAAACTAAAAACCAGACGCAAGTTGTCTAAAAGGCCATCTGTTGTGGATGCTGCAAAAGTCGCAGTCGCAGCAGCAGCAGCAGTCGCAGTCGCAGCAGCAAAGGGCAGCTAATAGTTTTCAAAGCAAATGAGCAGCACATGTGGCAAACACAGGCACACAGATACAGATACAACAGATACCAGATACAAACAGACACACGCACACATGCTGACTGCTCACGCATGTATATACACACACGTACATATTTATGGTGTATATACATATATATATATATCGGGTCTGCGTCTATGCTCTTGATAATGATGCTGATGATTATGTTGGCTGCTTTTTTTTGTTGTTGTTGTACATTTTTCTTTACTTTTATAGTAATCATTGAAGCTAACTGGCTGACTGAAGCTGAAAGAGAGAGCGAGAGAGCGAGAGAGGGAGAGAGCGAGAGGGAGCGAGAGAACTGAGGATGAACGAACGCACAGAAAAAAGATCAAATCACCAACAAATGAGCCAACAACAAAAACAAACACAACAACAGCAACAACAAGAGCTCAACTAAAAGCACGACTGCTGCAATTGCACGACTGCGAAATACCCTGCTTAAAGTGTTAAAACAGCTGAACAGGCGCCTGATTATGCGCTGTGCGAAGCTAAAACTGTGCGTCAGTGACTTACAAACTGTATAAAAAGCAGCTTGAAATATTTGTTGTTCTTTAACTAGCTGTTAAATTTGTGCTAAGATTGTGGCAAATACAAATAAAGGCAGCAATGGGCGTGGCCAATCAATCTTTAGACATTAATCTAGCTCTCCAACTGAAGACCCGACTCAAAATCAATATGCCTCGCTTGCAATTCGAGTGCAGGGTATCAAAACTGGAAACGATTCGACGGTTAGATTTGTTGTCATTGCCGTTGTTGTTGTTTTTCTTCTTGACTTTGTTGTTGTTGTTGTTGTTATTGCTGCTGCTGGCCGTGAGTAAGAAAGAAGCCCATAAACTACAGATGATCGACCTCAAGATTTTCTTGCACTGATTGTCGCTGAGGCGTAGGCTCTTACAATTTTCCTAGGCAGCTGTATCTATGTGCGTGTGTGTGAGTGTGTGAGCTGGTGTGTATCCGAGCTGCGTCAGCTGGTGCATGGGCTATGATGCTAGGTAGTCTTCAGGTAGAATCTGTCAATGTGAGTGTGTGTGTGTGTGTGCGTGTGTTGTTATAATGACTAAAGTGAGTTACAGTTAAGTGGCAGCCAAAAAGGAAGCTGCAACAAATGCTGCTTGTTGTTGTTGTTGTTGTTGCAGTGCGTAAGTGCTGTTTCATTGTTGTTGCTGCACACCTTTTGACTGGCAACAACAACAAATTAATGCCGCCACCGCCGCTGCCTCTGCTGCTGCTGTTGCCCTTGCCTTATAAATAGACATCTTCAACAGATGTTTTACAAAAAAGAATTTCATTGAAAATTTGTAGACAAAAAGGGGAAATTTCCCCGTGCAACACATGAGTGTGTATCCATAAAGCCTAAAGGATCTGGTTGCATCCGTCTGTTATTTCCCAGGAGTTACTAAGACATATGCCTAGTTTTATAATTAAAAATATAAGCGCATTTGGTATGCTTCAAAGGTGCCGAGTTTGGTTAAGATATTTTTAAAAAAAGGAAACTCTTTAGCAAAAATAAACTTTGTTTTCGATCGATCGTTTTTATGCTAAAGTTCTTCGATTCTTTTAAGCATCCCATCATATCTAAGCAGCCTAACTCAGTTTAATCAACTAATAAAATACCAAATAATAACTTAGCCTAACTCTGTTTGATCAGGATAAATACCAAATCAAATACTAGGATATCAAAATACTAAATCAAATACGATTTTCAATAAGAGAACACACACGAATTAAACGCAACGGTTTAGGAAAATCTTGTGAATACCCACAATTCTATTTGCTATATATGAGAAAAGCTTAAATAATTTATATAATAATATCTATCCAATTTAGATTCATACGTTGTGTTCGATTTGCCTTTTTTCTTTTGATAATTTTTGATTTATTGCATATTTTTATCAGGTAGTTCGCCCTGTGAATATTATTTCAAATTTATTTCATGCTCAAGCTCGTTTTCGGCTATTTTTACTTCTTCTTCAGCGCAGCAACGCCCACAAATTGCGCGGGCCCGACCCCTCCAAAAGCAAGCAGCAACAACAAAGAAGGGCAGAGCACTAATAGAGCCATCTAGCTGAGGCCTACGTACACACACACACACACACACACACACACGCACACGCACACATCCAAATATTCCATATTCAATTTTGCGTGTGCTATTCAAAAATTCCGTTCACATCCTTACACGCGCAACGCCTACGCAGCGACGCTGGCAGCGACAGCGGCAGCGACGTCGACTGCGCAGGCGACAGCTGCTTGCCTACACATACACACGCACACATATATTTGACAACGTGCTGAGCACACACACACACTTAGACACTTTGCCAAAAAAAAATACGCCAAATGAAAATAAGCGACATTCATGACATGCTGTTGATGACGTCAATGACACTCACACACACACACACAGACAGACAGGCGCACACACACACGGACACGTGCTGATAGGAACGCCAGCACGTCTGTCGTCTGCGTCTACCTATATACAGCATTTATTTCCCCAACTTAATGCTACCAAAATAGCAACAACAACGGCAATTGAGAGCCAAAAGCGACCTTTCTTTTGAGCCCAAAGAGCGAGCAGGCAACCACCCAAAAATGAATAGCGCCCGACAACAACCTGACCCGCCTTAACTTGCCCTCAAGTACACACACACACACACACAGACTCACACGGAGACAGGCACAGACACGCACAGCCCATTCACACACACGCACACAGAGACAAACAGCTGAGCGGGCAAAGTTTATCAAAGCATAGAAACAGGCGCGTGATTTGAGGGCAAGCACACACACACACACACACACAGAGACACAGCAAAAGAAAGAACGAGAGTGCGAGTGCGAGAGAGAGCGCGCAACACTTGACTGTCTGCGCTTTGCTATTTTTAGCCACATTTTGGCCAACAAAAACCGCACGCCCCCGTCGCCCGCCGCCCGTCAGCCCGCCCACCCCTCCTCGTGCACCGTGCGTATCCGTATCTGGCAGCCAGAAGAAAGAGGTGAGTGACGCCTAAAGTGTCTGTCGCGCTGCGCATCTGTGAGATACAATTTGCCCAGGATAACAAACTGAAAACAGGGCTAACAGCAGCAGCAGCAGCAGTAACAAAAGGCCGCGTGGGCTCGTCTCAAGCTGGCCGGATCACCCACGCAATCTTGGGCGTGAGGGCAGCGCTACAAAGAGTTGCCTGTGGCACCTACAGGTGGCAAAGATTGCGCCTAGCCACACGGCTAGAGCTATTATCAAAATAAAGGGGGCGCCCGACAGCTCGGCGTACAAATCTGACAGCTTGGACGTCATCTTTGAGGGAAATTTTTGTTATTTTGTTTTTCGAAGATTTCATTGACGACATTCGCTATGCCAAACGGATTTGTTTATGCAGATAAATGTGTGTATATATATACACACAGATATCTACACATATCTACACATACATACATACACATATGTATCTATCTATCTATCGCATGTGCGCGTCTAATGAGCATTTTGTATGCGCTTCTCGACGTTTGCCATTTGGGTGGCCCAGCCGAGCAGCAGCTATGAAAAGAACTCAAACTGGGAGCCGCTTAAGCTTTGGGGCATGCAAAAACTAACTAACGAAGGCGAGAGCCAAGCAAAAGGTGTCTAATGAGCCAGGGGCTGGCATCTGGCATGGTCTAATGAATGGCCTGCCATGGAAATGTTATCTAATACAATTTATATAAACTATATAAATTATGTCACTTGGGTTGGCGTTGGCAAGGGCATTGCTAAGAATTTGGATTAAAGTAAACGTAATACAAAACATATTTGTTTTTAAATGTACTCATTAGCATTAGTCAGTTAGATATTAGTCATTGGCATACGCATTAGCTTGGAACAATGAAATTATGTTTAACAAACTAGTTTCCTAAAACTATAATAATGATTTGAATAGAGTAATGCTTATATAGTACAGGTATAAAGCAATCGCCCGCTTCTATTACAGAAATTTGTATTGTTCATTGACAAAAACAATAATATTCTAACTTGTATAATAATAATAATAATAACATATATAAAATGTGTACTTATCGATTGAGCCAGATGCAATCCGAACTATAATACTTATATGTTTTACTTTAAATTGAGTTTAAAGCCAAATAAAAACCAAAACGAAACATGAAATTGGTTTAATATAAATTAAAAGAAACTATTTCCAGGCAGACCCAGTTACAAATCATTGATAACTTCGGCTCCAACCTGTGCATTAATTTAACCATATTTGACAGCTGCCAATTTTGGTTAGACTTCAACTTTAGCGCGACTTTTGAATGTGAAAATATTTACGACTTACAATATTTTCAGTTGACAAACGCGCAATTATTAATAAGCAAATAATAAGGAGAAATTAAAACAAAAATGAAATAAAATATTGCTAAAAAAAAACTTAACTAAAACCTCTTTTATGAAATGTGTAGAAATTTATAAGCAAGTACATTAAAACTTAATTAAATCATTAATTACTGTTCGAAAAATAAAAAAGAAATATATTCAAAGAAAAATGTTTTCATTTTTGATTTAAATAGATAAATAATAATAATTAAACACATAATTAAATATATAAAAATGGATGAGTAGCAAATATTAGCACTAAAAAATAAGTAAATATTTAAAAATATAGAAACGAGCTGCAACCCTCTAAAATAATGTTAACAAATTCTCGAACAAACTCAAGATTTATTTAAAATGAATTTCATTATCTTTTGGCAAACTCGAGAAAGTCTTAAATCTACGTAAATTCTATGAGCGCCAAAAGTTCAGATAGATGTCTTTTATAGCAAGTGTGCCCATTAATTTCATCAGCAACATCATCAACATCCACATCAACATCATCAGCATCATCAACATCAACATCATCATCATCATCAGCATCATCATCATTATCGTCATTCGTTGCACTGCCCTACACAGTTGCTGTTGTTGCTTTTGTTGCTTGGGGTTTATTTTTAAAAATTATAATTTTCAAAAATAACAATTTGGCGACGACAAAAATAATTAAAATCACATGTTTGCTTGCGGCATAAAATCATTTCAGACTTTTTTGCTTTTCCTTTTCCTTTCTTATGTATTTATTAATTTGCTTTTGTTTTATTTTCATTTTATTTTTATTTTATTTTAAATACGGTTTTTTTTGGGGTTCCTTCTTTGGCTTTTCACTTGGCGTTTCGCTTTGCTGGCGGCCGCAAAATTGAGATTTTTCTTCAAAGCAAAGCAAAGTACTCGCCCGTCCACTTACATATTGATATATGCATGAATATGGATAGATATATATATACATGTATATATCTGTATATATAGTACTGCAAGTATTTTGTGTATTTAAATAATATGTATTACAAATACACAAACATTGCCTGCCTCTTTTGTGTTTCAGTAATTTGTATTTAGTTTAATTAGGCTTGATTTAAATGCACAATTTTTATAATATTAACAAATCTATATATATATATATATATATATATATATATATATATATATACATATATATATAAGACTTTGACTTGACTGGCTGAGCGATTAATTGACCCGCAGCCTAAACGGTTTAGAGATCGAATCCCCATAAGGACGAAAGATAAAATATGTTATTTGCTTTTTAACTAAAGAATTGGTGTTTGAACGAAAGCGAGCATCAAGAGATAAATCCAACGTAAAATAGGCAAAGCTGATATTAAAGTAGACTGTATTTAATAATGTAATGAATACCAACAACTTTTAACTAAAGCAGGTTTTGAGTTTTGCTCTATCAACAAATCTGACTTAAAGTAAGCCGCATAATTAAATTAATTAATTTAAATTGAAATAAGTATATAAATAAATTACAATAAATTAAATGAATCATATATAAATGCAAATAATTTAAATTAGTTAATTATATAAATAAATTAAATCAAAAATATTAATATAAATAAATTCAATTAAATTCAAATTAATTATATAAATGAATTAAATCAATCGTATAAATAAATGAATTTAAATTCAAATATTTATATACAATAATATAATTTAAATCATATTTAAATTAAATTAATTGTATAAATAAATTGAAATAAATTAATTATATAAATTAAATTAATTCTATATACATAATGTCTCTCCATATACATATATAGTAATATGTAATAGAACATTTTGTTGATTTTCTTTGCCTTCTGCATTTGCGTATGTGGCTCGGTTTTCCCGGCCAACAATTTGCCATTCCCACGTTTTCTCGACTGCGTCATCAACGACATTGTAGATTTTGGCTCAAATTGTTTGTCTTACACATTGAATACCTGCTGCTAGTTGTTCTTGTTGTTGTTGTTGTTGCTGCTATTTGTTATTTATTTGCTTAATCAAATTTAAGCATATAATTTATTTATTTATATAGGCGAGAAGCGTTAGCTTTTAGACACGTTCATGAATGAATTTCGCCGCTTTCTGCATATTTTTGGCTATGACACAAATAGGTGTATATAACTGTAGCTGTGTGTGTGTAAATATATTCAAATTAAATTTAATGCCAAGTGCGCCTGGCGAATTTGATAAAAACTATGGCATATCAGAATTCCATTGAAAAGCGAGAGAGAGAGAGAGAGAGAGAGAGAGCTCAGCGAGTGGGGAGTGACAGGGCGACGGGGTGGGTGGGGGCCTCCCCCTGCCGCCTGCTGAGCGTCAGCTATCAGAACGACAACAAAAACATATCACAGATCGAAATCGAAATCGACTTCGTTTCCAAAATAAAAAAACAGTCACGAGCCAAAAAACCAACAAAAAAAAGAATAGAAAAGAACGCTCGACAAGTAAACGTATGTGGAACGCAGAGGCCATCGATCAAAATATAAACAACAACAACAGCAACACATACAACAACAACAACAACAACATGGGAGCAAAACAAAATGTTAACATGCCCACAACGAACTTATCGGGCTGAAAAAAGTTTGTACGCCTCTTTATTTATTTTTGGACTCTCGACTTAGACGGCGCGCAGCCCGTTGGCTAGGTTTTACTTTTTGACCTGTACCCTGTACTTAAAGCTCAAGGGGTATATTGGCTGGATTTTATATATGTGTATATAGCCTGGTCAGTTGGTTGCGACCAAACGCCCGCGCATACTTTTGACTAACTTCCAATATCTAAAACAGTTTTAAAGTCACAAGCTCCGACAGTTTGAGAGTCATAAACACTTTATAAGTTCTTAAATAACTTGGGTGTTTTTAGTGCGATCTTGTTGAAATTTGGAGGACATAAAGATAGCATTCGAATATATATATATATACCAAAGCCCAAGGCTAAAGGTTAAATAATGAGTTTCTTAGAGCTTAGCTACAAATGCGGGGATGGATCGGAGAGGTAAAATATATTGAATGTGTATGAAGAGTCTATCTGTATACATATGTGTCTAAAAAGTATCGACTTTTGTATATAGAGTTTCTGTATATTTAGTATAATATTCTGGATCTGTATATAGACTATGTGTATATAGAGTATGTATCCAAGAAGTGTGCATATGAAGTACAATATTCTGGATCTACATTATGGTATACCGTACAACACCCTATATATATTCTCTTTCTAAGCATTTCCAATGGATCGGGGGTAATCAAAAGCCCCTTTTTCAGCTGTGTTCCAGCTATCATAGCGTATTATGCAGTCGTTCATTTCGAGCTGCGTGTCCTCAGTCTTTACTAGGTTTTATTTTCTTCAAATTGTCGTTCCCAAGTTGCAGAGTTCTCCACCCACTTCAGTAGTGCCGCAGCGAGCCGATAACTGCTGATATTGAAAGCGCTTTGTCAGTGGAAAATAAGTAGAAAGTAAAAGCTGGACGAAAGTGCGCTTATCTATCGAGGCGGATGCCGCGCAAGAAGAAGCAGCACAAGAACTATCGATGACGAAATCGGGCCACAAATAGAACTCTTTTCTTTATTATATATAAATATAACTATTCTTTTCTATTTTTTACTTTTGGCCAGGCATGTTTATGGGGCGTGCAGCGAGCGCTGGCACGTGATTTCCCAGTTGACTTTTAGATTAGAGCCAACTTTGGAAGAGTGCTCGAGTGTTTGGTTGTTGGAGTGTTTGAGTGTTTGGGTGTTCGAGTGTTTGGGTGTTCGAGTGCTCAGGTGTGAGTGACGATGAGTGAGAAACTGATTAGACAACTGGCAGATTTAGTGAATGGGCAAGTTCATAATCGGCAGGCCTTATCAGCCGGGCAACAATGAAGCGCGAGACAAACGCATCAAAGCCGATCACATCCGATCGATCAGACACATATATAAATATATATATATATACATGCATATAGAACTATATACAACTATTGAACAAACTGTTTTCGTTCAGTTCTCGTATATTATTTTTTACACAAATTCTAATCTTTATTATGTGCCGTCGCATTATCTGCCTGGCAGATCGGTAAATAGCCGCGCGACGAGACAAACAAACAACTGCAAAGTCTGTTAAACATATTTCTGTTCGTTTGATACCCTTTCGGAGCATATGACGATTTTATCACGCAACATGTTGCACAGTGTTTGAAAAAGAAAGCTAATTACATTTGCTATAAACATTTCCAAGAAGTATTAAATATGAAAAAAGTCGGAATTATTCAAAAATATTTCGAAAATTGTCAAACTTTTCATTTTTAAATCCTATTGAATTTTATCTTATTTAGTCATTTAGTTGATTTGGGCTTTAATATTTCATTTTACTGACTTTTTCTTATGATTATAATAATTATAGAATTGGTTAATAATTTACATTCGAATATAATTTACGATATGGACTTAAATCAATTGAGAAAATTGCTTTTAGTCTTGGACTTGAATTAAGAGCAATTTTTCAACTTTAATTGAACCTTTACATACCAAGATTTAGTACTTCATGAACTTAAATCAAGAACAAAATTTACTTTGAACTTACTTTGAACATACAACCAAATGGACTTAAATCAAGCACAAAAGGAAGAATCGATTGAAAAGCATTAAATACTTAAATCAATCCCAATTTGATCTCAACCCTATAGAGATGCCCCCAGTAAGTCATATTTAATATAATATATATACATATAGTATGTATAATAATACCCGAAGAGCACACGCCTAACAGTCAAGAAATTACATTTTATAGTCACATATTAACTACAAAACTATCTCATATATAAATAATATTGATTAATAAAACGAAACTTGAATTTCCGGCAAAAATGTTGCGACACACACACACACAGAAAGTGTAAACATTTCCTACATATATTATTAGCTTGTTTGATTAAAGCTCAAAATAATCCTTCCTGTTGTTGTTTACTAGAAAATACTATGCTATAAAACATATATAGATGTGTGTGTGTGTGTGTATTTGTTTATAGACATAAATGAACATTTGCATTTGTCACGACCCCGCCACAAGTCAGCCGTGGAAATTGGTAATTGTGCATTTCCTGATATCTGAGATATGGCGCGAAGGCTGAACAATTCGATTAATTGAGAGATTCCAGATATTATTCGAGCTGGGTTGGAAACTTACGTTGATTTTCAAAAGCAATCCGTTCAAATCCAATATGAAAATGTTGCGGGGTGTATAATCCGTTCTATCTGAGTCGGACTATATATCTATATGTGTATATATCCAATTAATGCTGCGTACTCGTTTATATACTCGTATAATCCAAAGTTGGGGCGGCGTTTGGGGCACTCGGATTTGACTTGAATTTGGTGGCCTTTATTTCGACTACTCGCGATCGCGGCATATAATACATACGTGTGTGTGTGTGTGTTTGTATGTATATATTTATATATATATATATATATATATATATTTGTGTGTGCGTGTGTATGTGTATATACAAATAGACGGGCGTAGCTTTGCTTTGCTGCTTGCGTTATTTATTTAGCATTTATGTACATATTAAAAAAGATTTTTTTATTCGCTTTGCTGGTTTTTTTTCGCATTTCATTCACAAAAGTAAATTTAATTAACACAAAACGCGACGTTGACAGCGACTGCGACGGAAACAGCGACGGAAACGGCGACGCTGGCAGCACAGGCGACTGTTACAGGTTTGCGTGCCAAAAATATAATAATAATAATAAATGAACGTTTGCGACGGCAGCAGCGACGACGACGACGGCGACAGCGACGACGGTAACGGTGACGGTGACGGCGACGTTTACGTTGACGTTGACAGCGACTGCGGCTCACACACACACATGTACACTGGCACGCACACACACATGCTCACACGGACAAACACTTAGACGGGGGCCACGTCGACGGCTGCAGCTGTGTGAGTGTCGCTTTGCAGCTGTATTTGTGCGCTACGACAACACACTACAGTAAAAAAATATTTTTATGCAATTTTATATAGACAAATTTCGTGTGTCGTTGTTGTTGCTGCTGTTGTAGCTGTTGTTGTGTTGTTGCTGTTGCTGCTGCTGTTGTTGTTTGTGTGCTTGTTGGTGTTGCTGTAGCTGCTGCTTTTGCTGTTGTTTTATTTTTCGCTTAACACGTTTTGTATTTGAATTGAAATTTTTTTTGTGTTTTTTTTCGCTAGATATTTTTGCCGTGGTCGTTGTTGTTGTTGTGGTTGTTGTTGTTGGACTTTTAAATAGACGTCGATTTTCTTTGCGCAATTTACATTTTTAGGCACATGATTTCCATTGGAAGCAATTTGTAATTCCAAAATAGATTTTCGATTGCGTTTGCAAATCATTTATTAAATACAAACAACATTTGAAAACTCACTATATTTTGCACAATATTTCATTTAAATTTCAACTTAATTATTGCTCTGGTTACTGGTCGTCGGTTCGTTATGTGCGATTTGAATTGTTGTTAAATTGTTTTAAGTGAATGTTTAATATGCCAGGCTAAAAAAAATGATACTCTTCGCGGCAGCCGCTCTGCTCAGCTCCGTTCACGTTGCACTGTGTACACGCTCAAAGTTTTTGAAGCGAAATGAATGCCGAGTTTCAAGCGACGTACTGGCAACCGTTTGCTTTTTTCAGCGGCGAATACGTTTCATTCTGAAATTGTATGTGCGGCGAAAAGAGCGCGCTGAGAGCGCAGTTGTGTGAGTGCGGCGAGTACCCAGTCGGACATGAGCGCATGCTAAAAGCAGTTCCGCTCACTGCCTTTGTCAGTGCTAATAGCAATACGTGGATGGAAATAATATTTTTTGAAAAAATATATATTTACATGTATTTGATGGTGTAATGCTTGTAAATGTTGTTTAGTTTTCTTAATTATAAATGCTAGTTATTCCAATATTGTTAAAGGTGTGTATATTAATGGTTATTGCTGATTTAGATACTATGTATATTCCAATATGTAATTGGAATTTTACTTTTTATATATTTTTTATTTGCATATTTATGTTACTTGATTGCTTTTTATTGCTGTTCAAGCAAATGCACTATTACACAAAACACGTTTCGCAAAATCCGACTGGTATAATATGATATGTATACATATATATATGTGTATGTGTGCCTCTGTGTGTATGTATGTATATGGCTGATCATTAACGAGAGCGCAAGCGAATTCGCTCTTTAACTCAATGAATTCGCTGCACTCACGCCGCTCGAGTGACTACAAAACAATTTTGAACTACACAGCATTGTAAGGCGACAACACATGGTCGGCCTTTCTTAAGCCCCCCGCCAACAGCTAGCGCCCTTGTCCCACATGCAGCGACTACAGGCCTCAAAAGCGCACGAAGCCTATGCTATAAGCGACGACGGCAACGACGACGGCGACGGCAACGGCGACGGCGACGAATTTTCGTACTAAAAACCAACCGGACGTTGCCGCCACCGCCGTTGCCCGCTGCTCGTTGCCCGATGCCCGTCAGCGGCAAACGACGCCAACATAAGCTTTGGGGCTGTGCAGCTTTGTTGGTGTGCGTGTTTGTGTGTGTGTGTGTGCCTGTTTGAGTGTTGGGGGCTTTGCTGTGTTGCTGTTGTTGTTTTTAAAAAAACGGAAATTGAAAATATGCCAACTGTAGGCGCGCTCGCTCGCCGCGTTCATGTTGCCGTTGCCGTTGCCGTTGCCTTTGCTGATGACGGCTCGGCTTTACGGTGCGTGCTGGTCGAGGCGAGGCGGGGAGCGGTGCGGTGCGGCGCGTGGGGCGGTTCGTTGTGTGGACTTGCGACAAATTCATGCCAGTGTTTTTATTTTTATTTTTCATTCATTTAAATTTAAAAGCAAACAGCGCGCAAACAAGCTGTAGGAACAGCAGCCGCCACCCCCTGCAGTGCCCACACCCCCCTACTCAACACCACACTAACACACACTCATACAGACACACGCACACACACACACTGTCGCTTAGGCGCTGCCTACGCGAAGAATTCACCACACGAGTGCGTTTCCAATTCAAAAACCAAAAACAAAATTCAAACACTCAAATCATATTTTCCCCACTGCTTCGATTTTGAGTGTTTTTTTTTTTTGATTTTGTTTTTAATGAATCTCAGCTAGTTGCATATTTTCACCAAATTTTTTGCGGTGGGCCATAAAAAATCAGCCTCAATGAGCGTTGCCGAGTGTCTGTTTCGCGTTGGCTGCCAATATGAATGAAAAATACGCACACAGCGAGGCGAAAGTAGCTACAAAACCGCGGCGATGTTGTTGTTGTTGTTCTTGTTGTTGCTGGTTGTTGTCTATGCATGAATAGCTGCAGCTGCCAAGTGTGTGTATGTGTGTGTGTGTGTGTGAGTGTCTGTCTGTTTGAGTGTTTATCTGTGTGCGAGTAAGTATCTGTATCTGAATGTTGCATGAGGTAAGCATACGCTGCTGCTGCTGTTGTTGTAGTTGCTGTTGTTGTTGTTGCTGTTGTTGTCGTGCCAGTGTGTGGTGTGAGTAGAAAAGTTAACAACAGGCGGGACCATTGTCTCAAAGCATTCACCTGTGCAAACAGTTCAAAGTGCTTGTTTAAATCAATTCAAAGGTTGCGCAGTCGATTGAGGGGCTACGTTTCGGAATTTCAAAACATTCATATTTAAACACTTTAATGCATGCCAATAGCTGTAGTATTGTAAATAGTTACAAATGCAAAATGAATTTGAACCAGCTATTTCTCTTTTGCTGGTTCAAAGCTTACTAAAGCCAACTAAGCCACACAGTTGGCAAGCTGTTTCGTAATATAAGTTACAATATATTTTATGGTAAAGAGGATCTTTAACAAATATCAGTTAGGTTATTAAGAAGTGAGTCAAATCGAATTTGAAACTTCAACAAGAAAACGCTCTCCAGTGTGAAAGATATTGAAAGGCAAACACATCAACGACTGGTTCAACGTTGTCTGGCTGGCAGGCTGGCTGGCTGGCTGGCTGTGGCTGGTCTCTGGTTGGGCTGCTGCTGCTGTTGTTGTTGTTGTTGTTGCTGTTGTTGCTGTTGAGGTTCGGCAGAGTTGCCGAGTGCTTCGCGCAGTCAGTGTCAAATGAAAAATACACGACTCTGCGGCGCGTTGGCAACTGTGCGCAGCGACTTTAAAATAAAATCTCAAAACCAGTAGCACTTTTCTTGGCTTCAACATAAAAAGTGCGCGGCAACAACAACAACAACAACAACAACGGCAGCAGCAGCGGCGACGTCGACAGCGACGTGCGTTAAAAAAAACAACAACGACAAAAAGTTAAAGCGAGCGTGAAGAGTTGTTTGTTGTCTAATAAGCCAAGCCTCAAAATCGGGGGAGATAGCAAGCAAATCGGATCGACTATAGATAACAACTAAGACAGAAAAAAAACACGGACTAGCTTGGAACACAGACTATTGGGTGCCAAGGCATAGATTAGCATGAACTTTCCAGGGCAGAAGGAAGCGAACACACAAATATCTACACACACATACATAAATACATACGTATATACATATGTATGTATATTTACTATATGGCATAGTATTAAAATGGCTTGCTAAATTAATGCATACATACATATTCTGTGTACATATGTATTTTTGTATGTAACACGCACACACAAACACACACACGCACAGTCGCCACTCGAAACTTCCTCTCCAATGCCACAAAACTCAACTCGTTTCAGCGAGCGCAAATCACAGTCCAGCGAAAGCGAATTCGCAACGAGTCGAGCGAATTCAGTCGAGTCAAAGAGCGCCACACGGCGAATTCGCGCAGCTCGCTCACTCGCTCGCCAGAGTCGTTTTTATGAATGAAACCGTTTATAATGAATGGAGGCCTGCGCCGCCAGCAAAGTTGCCGCGCTGCCAGCGTCGCTGCCGTCGTCGTGTGCGCTGGCAACGAAAAAAAAAAAATAAAATAAATTTGTTGCTTTTTTTTTTTTATTTTCGCTTTTGTATTATTTAAAATTGTTGTTGATGTTTTTCTTGGCTATTTTATTTAATGTTCTATATATGTACATGTATTAATTGTGTTGCCTTTTTGTTGTTGCTCTGTGTAAATTGTTTACGCTTCTTTTTGGATAAATTGCACATATATACACATATATATATATATTTATTTTTTCTTAACTGCGACCAGTTTATTCGTGAACAATGGCCAATCTTTGACAGACTCGCCGTCGCCCTACATCAACCAGACAACAGCAGCAGCAACAACAACAACAACAACAACAACAGCAACAACAATAATCATTTTAAGAGCTACTTAGTACAACAAACATTAAAACTGGGTTTTATGCCAGTTCATATGGCATATACACAATATTTTTCTTCATTTTTTTGGGCATAATGAAACTGCGACAGTTTTGGTTAAAAAGTTAGCCCACATTTGTTGTTCGATGTGGGCGTAACGCATGCTAGGCTGGCTATCTCGTATCTTTTAGACAGATACAAATAGACATGCATATACACACATACATATATATACATATATATATATTCTAACCCACTCTAGACTCGCGACAACAAGTTCTTCGCGGGTTTTTCCACAACGATTTCTTTCGAAATGGCCCAAAATGGCCAAAAATATTAATAACAATAATAGTATATTGATAAATTGACACAGTCAAGAAATGCAAATTCTTGTCAGCTGCAACTTTTATTGACAAATAATTTTGTTTGATATTGTCGAAAGTTTTTATATTTGGCTATTTTATACACTTGTCGATGGCTTTATTAAAATTTTAAGAAAATTTCCTTTTCCTTTTCGGATTGTATGAAAGAAGAAAAGCTTTTGGATAAGAAGAAAGAACATTGGACAAAAAACATGCCAATTTTCCCTTTCGAATAAGATGGAAGAAATTCTATTATTTTTCTATTATATAGAGGCGGAAAAGCTTTTACAGAAGAAGAAGTTATGTTTACAAAAAAAAACATATCTTTTTCGTTTACGGATTTTTTTGAAGCAGAAGTCATTTTGACAAAAAACATGTTATTTTCTTCTTTTTGTACTATTTAGAAGAAGAAAATAAGATGCTTTTTGATTCTATATAAATTAATATTAAACAAAAATATTCACATACTCAATAATAAAATCTACACATGTAAAGCTTGAAATCTTTTCTCTATGGGTCATATACAAAAAATGACCGACGGATATTTGCCTTACAGTACATATCTTTTTTTCCGACCAACTAAATTATATTAATCTTGAAGCATACCAAATTTGATTACGTTAAAATAAGCCCTTAACTATTTGTTTTACCTTTTTTTCTCCACATAACCGCATCCAAAACTCTCGCAAATAATTAGAAAAGGCTTACAGCATGTTATATTGGTAAATTAAACAGTTTTTGACAAACTATACATTTTCAAAGATTTTACTCTAAATAATAACCTACAATATATAGATATATACATTATTAAATTAACGGGTTTTCTGCGTAACTATCTCAAGAACCTTCCTTCAGCTGAATTTTTCTTACCCTGTGCGAAGCTTTAACTAGTTGAGAATTACAAGTCTCAAGCACAAGCACAAACACCAGCAACACCAGCCAATTTTCGCCTATTTTTCACTTTTTAACCCCGATTTTTATTTGTCTAGCTCAATTCCGCATCGAATCGAACTTAGGGCAGCAGATAAATAAGTCCATAAACAGATTTGGAGAGTTCCCAGCAAGTTATATATCGGCATATGCACTAAAATGTTTAAGCTGGCAATAATGTATGTGTGTGAGAGAGAGAATGCATATTTAAATTACAACCAAATTTGGAGTCGCTCGTAGGTTCAAAATGTTTGCCAACTCAGCCAAAAATTGTTAAATGCGAGGCATTTGGCTTTTGGACTCGCTTTCGATGTGGGCTTTGTCTGCTTTGCATATAATCAACTTGGAAAGTGCCCGAAAACCGTCGGCGTTGGTGGGTCGCCCAGAAAGCCGAGCCACACACACGCACGCACACACACACACAGACACAGACACGTGAAAACCCATTTGAGTTTTCAATAATTTAGCTAAACAAATGTTAACAATGGCAACTGCGACTGCGACTGCGATGGCAACAATCAAAACGCCAACCCGCTTCCGTCCAATTCAAATATGTAAGGGCCCATAACGAAATATAATTCAACGTTTAGGGGGGCAATTCACCTAATGATGGGGTTTACGATATCTATTAGAAAGCAACGCTGCGTCCTAAACTCCCACATAAATACAAAATACAATTTAGAGACTAAAAGTATGTATACCAAAAAGATATAGATTAACCAAAGCCCAAGAGAATATCTCTAAAAGTGCCTTTGGTATTCAGTTTTAGGGGAATGGGGGGAAGGTATCCAAATAATGGATTATTCTGAATATGTGTATACTTAACGAGAGTCCACATACCAGATTTGGGATCTCTAGCTGTTATAAGCTACAAGATATTCTTAAAAATAGGTTTACGATAACGATATTTATCGATTGAATATGGGGCAAGTTATCGATCATTTGAAATGAACTTGAATCTAGCTCTTATAGTCCCTGAGATCAAACTGACAGACGAACTGACAGACAGCCAGGCGATCAGAATTTCAGACAGACAGAAGGACAAACAGACTGACAGACAAATTGACAGACAGAATGACAGACGGGCTGACAGACAGACTGACCCACAGACTGACTGACAAAAGGATTGACAGATTGGCAGACAGATTGACAGACATATTGACAGTCTGACAGACAGAATGGCCGATTGACAGACAGACTGACAGACAGAATGACAGACAGGCAGTAAGAATGACAGACTGACCGACAAACTGTCAGGCAGACAGACTGATAGACTGACAGACAGACTGACAAACTTGGATCGCTTCTCCCTTTGATTCTGATCAGGAATATATATATATATATATTTATGGTGTCGAAAAAGACTCCTCCAGCCTTTTACAGACAATCCTCAAACGCATTAAGCCCTTCTTTTTTACCTATAAAAAGAAAGTTAAAATTTGTGATAATCTACTCCATTTTGATAAATTTGTAAAAATTTGTCGTCTTGAAAAAGCCCTAAAAAGAAATTTCTGATATTTTGGGCAACATTTTTGGCATGATTTTTTAACAATGAAAAATTTTTAAAAATGATTTTTTAAAATTTAATTGGAGATTCAAGCTAGAGAGCAGACCATGAACAAAAAAGTGTGTTCTTTTTAAAAATCGCCGCAGTTTTAGTAAAGTTATGAAACGTTGAAAGCGTTTTTGTTGATTTTAAGTACTTCAGAGATAAACCTTGAGATTTGTTGGTCATAAATATTTTAAAAATATTCAGTAAAATTAAGACATATATGTATATAAAAATCAGTTCAGCTTAGGTTAACTTATGGAAGATCAAAATCTGAGACTTAAGTTAAGACGTGTAATCTAAAGACTAATAATCTAAGTCGAAAATTTGTAGAATAAATTAAAAAAATAGAGCTTAAATCGAGTTCAAAAATTGAAATGCAGAATCTAGAGAACTCTTTCAATTTGGTTCAGTTTTGAAATAATTAAGAGTGTTCAAAATCTCGAAAGGGTCTATCATGTTTTAGTATATTTCTAGTCAAAATGTTTTGAATAAATAAATTAAACAACTAATTAATTAATAAGCCCAATCAAAACCTTAAAAAAAAGAGGTTCTGTGAATTTTCACGAATAACAATGCGTGTAAATTGTGTTTCAAAATTGAAATGCAAAATCAAAGGGTCTCTTTTAATTCGGTTCAGTTTTGACAAAATATAAAGTAATTAAGACATCTCTTAATTCTATCTATTAATTTAGTTTAATTTATATAAATATAAAGTTATGAAGGATCTAAATCTCAAAGGAGACACAGCCATAAACTTAACATCTTTCAAAATCTCGTATATTATTTAAATTGAGAATTTAGAGGGTCACCTGTGTCCTTTAAAAAAAACAGTTTCAATTAAGTTACGGAAGATCAAAGTCAGAGATTCGACTGATGATTTACAAGAATCTAAGTCAAACATTTTTAGAATGAATAAATCGCCAAAAAAGAAAAGTTGCAAAATTGAAGCGCAGAATCTAGAGGACTCTTTCCACTCGGTTCAGTTTTGGAAATAGTTAAGGGCTTTCAAATTCTTGATTTATAATGATTTGCGATGTTTTAGTTCAAATATTCAGAAACAATTTATTAACTAGAGAATCAATCTAGAGGGCCAGCCATGATCTCTATGAAGGGAAGTCTGTCGAATTATTGGCGTCTTTCGAATCGCTTCAGTTTTTAGCAGAGTTAAGGAAGTTCAAAGTGTTGACAACCTTTTACCTTTTATCTCTTGAGCAAGTTATGGAATCTGTAGGTCTTGAAATGCCTTTTACCTCAATTCTGTCTCAGACTCTAAAAGGCAATCGAAAGGCAGTTGATGAATTCACTCGTTTCCACCGAAAGATTTCCATTCAGCCTGAGGCAGCCCGCTTGGCCAACTTGCTGGAACTGTTGGGGCAGCCCTCGTATCTGAAAGGTTAACAGGTAAATTGCGCGGGTGTTTGCAACAGTCGGTCAGTCGCTGTGGCTGTTGTGGCTGCCACTGGGGGCTTATTCAGAAATATGCACATTGTCTGGCCGTAAATGGCGCTCAGCATGCGGCGGCGTTGGCTGGCCAGAATGAAGACAGTTGACACACCCGCGGAATGCCGCAGATTGTTGCATGCCTCATGCCAAAACGAATACAGCCGCAGCGATGCGAATGATCGCAGCCGGAGCTGGAGACGAAGCTGGAGCTGGAGTTGGAGTTGGAGTCGCAGGAATGGAATGCCATGCAACAGTAGCCACATCCGCTGTCAACTTGGGAAATTAACGCAGTTATTCACGCAGTTGCCGCGGCCCGAATCGCGCCCTTCTCAGGAGCTTGATGTGAGCTTAAAGCAACGCCCCTGCCCCTGCCCCAGCCTCTGCCCCAGCCCCTCTGCTCGCTCGGGCCTCACAAAGAGCAAAGCTGTGTCTGCCTGATCTTGATTCCGAGTCATTATGATACCAATATATGCCCCAAGCTACCTAAGCGCTTAAAAACCCAAAACCCCAAACCCAAAAGACAAATGGGTCGTGCATTCAGTTCTTAGTCGGTTATTCACAGATTCACAGATTCGTTCAGCTGTTGGAATTTGTCGACTACTGTTTGGCATTTTTTCGCAATTGCCAAATATTTTTAAACCCGCCTTAACCATGGCCTTAACTGTTGCCAACAGCTACTGTTTGGCAAGAGAGATGAGAATTGAAAAAAAAAAGGAAAATACATTTCAAAGTACAAAGCAAGGGAACATCAAATGAATGCAGAGCAATGGATGAATACCTCAATTGTGTCGGGGTTGTAATTGGAATTCTGCCTAAGCTTTTAGCTATTAATATTTGCAAATATGTGTTTCAAAATTGAGGCGATGTCTTGATTAGAGATCTCTTTCAAAACGGTTCAATTTTGAACAAGTTATAGAAATTCAGAGTCTTGAAAAACCTTTGATCTCAGTTCTGGTTTGCTTAAACTATAACAAATCGAACAACTTTAACAGCTTGAACTTAATACTATATACTAAATACTTCAGGTGACACTTGCTTGAATTAATAAATAATTAATTAAATTCATAATTTGATAAGTAATTAAATAAATACATCAATAAATCAATCATTAATTAAACAATCAAATAAATAAGTAAATCAAAAACAAAAAAAATTAATAATGAAATAAATTATTTAATGAATAAATTGCAAGTCAAGGATGTATCAAGTCAGTCATTATAATGTACAAATCCTATTCTACATTTGTCTATATATTTGTAAATTTAATCGAAACGAAGCGAATCGATTCGAATCTATTCTAATCTGAATCGGAATCTGAATCGGAATCGGTTTCAATCCAATTAAATCCAACAAATGTTTTCACACATAAAAGCAAAAGTTTGTTACTATAATTATTATTAATAAGAAGCAATACTTATTTATTATTTCAATTGTTATTAATAATTATCAACACTAATTTATTATGAATATTAAACAATAGTTAAGCTGGATCGACGTCCCTCCAGCTAAACTAAAATTAATAAATTGTAAAGATCGTCAAAACTAGCATTAATATAATTATTATTAACAGTTTATTCACATATAGCACTGACTATTTTTACCCATGGCCGGGATAAAAACTGCAAACAAGTCTCAAAATGAACCAGTTCCAATTGAATTTTGAATATGAACCGAAATTGAAGCCAAACGATTTGCTCAATAAACAAACGAACCTTAAGTCGAATTGAATAGTATTTTACTTCAAAAACAGTTTGGTTCAATATGAAAAACTTTCGTGGAAGACCCAGCTATATAACTTGAGGCCCCACAAATGCATTCATCTAGCCAAATTTTGGCTAGAGCTTCGATCTAGCGCGTCTTTTGTATATGAAAATATCGAAGGCTTGAAATATTTTCAGAACATGTTCGCGCATTTAATTGTTATAGATTTAATTACCATTTAATTGTTATTAATTTAATGCAAATTTAAAATGAATAAAGGAACCTAAAAAGGTTTGAACCAAGAACTGGTTGCACGTATCTATGTGTAAAGTCAGGTTCCCGAGAGAGGAAGCTGGTTCAAATCACGAACTGAACCGGAAATATATTCTTTTTTTTTGTCTTTGCAGTCCCGATAAAACATTAGAAGCAGTATAAACTATCCCAGTTGCACAATTGTAATTGGGAAAAGTATTTCAAAAACAATTCAAATTAATTAAAAGCAATTAAATTTCCAAGTTTCTATAACAACAAATTAGCTAGAAAGTTATTAGAAGCCGTAAACAATTAATTATGCATCGATAAAATGTACTTACCGCTTAATTAATGAGCAAAACTTTATTATGGCTTAAACTGTTAATTGCTGAAAGTGAACGTTTTGCGGCAACTGTACTTTGCCTAAATAGACAGCTTAACTAAGTACTTATTAACAATATGCACACACACACAAGCACAAGCACAAAAAACGTTTAACTAGTCTATTTATGAGTTAGTTATATGCTTCAGTTAGAGTTAGTTAATTGTTTATGCACTTAATTAACAATTTTTATTGTTAAAAACACTTTTTATAGAAAGTTGCAAATTGTCTTCAACGAGGCGTCGCATCGTGCGACAGCGGAAAATTGTTTTTAGCTTTTCTTTTTTTTATTTCGGGGAACAACTTGTCGTCTTTTGCGTTTTAATATGTTTTTTTTTTTTTGGTTTGTTTTAATTGCCTGCGAGGCTGGGTAACTTTATTAAAATTGCTATGCACACACGAAGAGCAGTCCGGAGTGGAGCAGTCCGGAGTGGAGCGGAGTGGAGTGTATCCTGTTGGCTGGATGCACACGGCGAACGTAGAGTTGGTACGTTGAATGCAGGCTGAGGCTCGTCCATCGACTGACACGACGCTGCACGCCATTTGCAACGCGACCGTGCCCCAAAGTGCTGCAGTTGCCATCGGCTTGGCGCCCGACACACGGCCGACAGGATGCTGGGGCACACGACGGCGGCACGAGCTCGGGACGAACGCGCGACACACGAGCCGAACTTGCGGATACGAAGCAATTGCAGATTCGACTGCGTGGGCTTCAAGTTAAGGTCTGTTGTTGATGTGGCGACTGCGACTACGACGACGACGACGACAACGACGACTGCAGCTCCACTTCACGCTCCACACAGCCGACACACACACACACTCCTCCCCCTTTCCCCCCTCCCAACCCAGCGAGCGTGCTATGCAAATTGTCTAATGCAGAGTCTAATGCAGTTTTTCTGGCTCGATCAAGTGCTCCTCGGTCAATCCCAATCCCAATCCCAGCTGAGTTGAGTACCCTCCCACTCCCACTCCCACTCGCACTTCCGCTCCCAATTCCAAGCCGCAAGCCCTGATTTGGCCCGCCTGGCGAGGCAGCCAATGAATGCGCTGCATTCAAGGTCAACACGTTTTGACGGCCATTTTGAATATGCTCTGCCGTTCAATGGCCGCCCAAACAGTTGCTCTGACTGCAGGCTGCACTTCCTGCCCAATGAGCTGGCCCTGAGACCGAGCCAGAGACCGAGCCGGAGCCCGCCTGCTGCGTTGGCGTCCTGTTGCCTTGGCAACGTCCTTCGATAGGCGTAACCTCGACATTGGCTCCGTTTGGGGGTTGCTTCCGCTGCAGCAGCTGCACTGTGCTCAAGGTCAGCCATCAAATAGAGCTGTATGTGTGTGTGTGTGTGCACAACAGCTGATTGCCAGAGTTGCCACTCGGCGCTCAATTAAATCGGTTTTGGCGCCTGATTTGTGCGCGGCGCTTAAACCTATCAATATTCCCAGTTAAATCGATAGTCAGCTATAGCTTATGGTATTTTGCAAGATTATCCCACTTAAAGCATGCCAACACTTACTCAGCTGGGGAATCTAGAGATGGCTTTGAAGCCTGGTAAAAATGGTTGCGTTTTCGCATATAAACTGGACAAAGAGCTTAAATGTTAATTCTCCAGTGGGAGGATATATCAAGACTATATATATATATATATATAAAATATCTTTTTAGCTGAAATCTTTATTTGTAATGCAATCGCAATTCTTTTAAGAAATTCCATTTGTAGATGCGGAAAATTCGTGGAGCTAAAGTTATATTAAACTTTTCGTCCGAACAGCCTAGACTCTTTTCAAAAAAAATCTTTCTAACAAATTCACTTTGGACATCTTTCACACTTTTTGCAACACCCACAACTCATGAATGGAAAATGTCTGTCATAGGTTTCATTAGTAAAATGCCCATAACCGACTTTATGTTTATTTTCAAAAGTTCTCAATTTAAGCTCAACGATTTGGTTCAATATGAAAAACTTTTGAGGAGGACCCAGCTATAAGGCATAAATAACTTGAGTCCCAACAACTGCATTTATCTAGCCAAATTTGTTAACTCCAAATATTGGCTAGAGCTGCAATCTAGCGCGTCTTTTGTATATGAAAATATCGACGGCTTGCAATATTTTCAGAACAGACGCGCAATTATTTAAATACAAAATTTGAATTTTTTCAAAGTTAAGGAACGAAAACGTGATTGGAAATTTAGCCCATGAGAGGAAAATACTCAAAGTATTTAAAAAATTTTAATTTTTAAAAATTTGTTAATCGACTTTAAACTCGGTTTAAAAAACCAAGAAAATTCGAGATAAGGTAGTCTAAATTTAACAAATAAAGTGGGGCAAAATTGTGCAATGTCTTAAATTTGTACAAAAAACAAATGCCGAGCAAGGCTGGGTAATGCAAATTAACAAATATATAAGTAATATAGACAATTAAGATTTCGATGTTAACTTTTACGAGCATTGTCTATTACCAATTGAAGCACTTGGAAATTGTGTAAGCCAGGTTCTGTTGATCATGTAAAGCACTTATTTAGCTAAACGACAAAGCTATAAATGACATGAATATAATGTAATGATATGTGAAAATATGTGAAATGTGATGTGTGATATAATGTCATTAAATGCTTTGTCGATTTTATTGATCATTTTTCTATGATACCTTAAAAGCTTACTGCGGCTCGCATTGTTTGATGCCAAGAAACATCTAATGGTAAATGTAATTAATAAAAGCGCCTTTTTCCTGCCAAACACCTTTTCAAGACCTACACAAACTATGCCCACTTTTTATATAGATAATATATGTATATATATTTCGATTTAAGCAAGGATACGAAATGCTCTTCAAGTAAAGAGTTTTCGCAATTGATGCCTATTCTAAGCCATTTCTCCGCTATATTCTAATAAAAAGCACTCACTATAAAAAGCAAAAGAATCTGATTTGATGAATCAAAGGAATACGCCTTTGTTTGGCCAAAAATTGAAAGGGTAATCGAGGTAAATCAATGCGAAAAGGTCAAAATGTTTCGACATTCAATAAAGGCGCACAGCTAAATCAAACAAATCGATTCATTCATACACAAGACCAAATCTATGTGAATACAGATATATATATATATATATAAATGTATATATATAGATTTCTATATAAATAAGCTGAAAGATACAAAAATAAATGACAATTCATTTCGTTGAGCATTTCAAATAGATTTTCGAATTCATTAAACAGCAAATTTTCACTAGCTCCCGCGAGCAACGATGTCTGTAAATATATGCATATATTTATATATATATATATGTACATGTGTGTATCTATATATGTGTGTGGACATGTAAGTGCAGAAGCGTGTATATGAAAATTGGCCATCCAATTTCTGTGGCTGAGTGGCTTTGACTTTGCTTTTGGCTGCTTTTTGGGGCCTGTGCACAAATCGTACAATAAATTCAGCGCCGTCTGACGTCACAAGTGTCCTAGATAATCAACAACAGCAACAACAACAACAACAACGTCGAGGTGAAATCTAGTATTATATAGACATGAAATCATTGGCAAACAACAAACAGGCAACATTTCACAAACAACAACCAGGCCAAAAGCACGTGCATCTAACATTTTTGGAAGCTTGGCAGCTTCCGTTGCGATCTGCGTTTGACGTTGATTTGATTTTCATTACATTTTTTTTTGCTTTTCCATTTGACTTTTATTTCTCCTTTCATTCATTAGATACACCCCACACACACACACACACACGCACACACTCAGGCGCTGGCTAAGCGTTTAAGCTGCGTCGTTCGAATGGCCCCGAATCCCTCTGCCGCGGCCAACATTCGTTTTTCTCAATGAAAATGCCGCCCACAAATCGACTCCTCCCCCCACCAAGCCCGACCCCGTGAATCGAGAAGGTTGCGCCGCCTGCCTGCCTGCCAGCCTGTTGCCCTAGTTCCACATTCCATATGACGCAGCCACAACAACAAGCACACACACACACACAGACACACACACACACACACAGACAAAGAGCGGCCTTTGTGGATGGCATTCGCTGCGCCTTGTGAATGAATTTCTCTCAGACTCAGTCGGCTCTCAATTTCCAGCTGGCTGCCTTTTTCAATGGGCAGCTCCTATTTGTGGCGTCATTGAAGACGCCTCGAGCCGTTATCCTAGCTGGGTGGGACCACCTCCCCTACCCCTCCCTCTTGGAGTCAATTCAAATGACATTCCTGCTGTGTGTGTACTTCCAATTCATGAGTGCATAAATGTGAATGTGCGTATGTGCTGTTAGCACATGTATTTACGTTTCCAATTACTGAATGTTACATTCGATATTTTATTTTTGAACACACCTTAGATATCCATTTTATGTTAACCGCATGTAAAGGTCAGCTTGGAAGATTGCATTAATTCGAACAAATAAATGCTAGGTTTTCATTTACTTTTTAGTATGAACCGAAATTGAAGGCAACTCGTGTGCCCGTATATTTACTTCAAAAACAGTTTGGTTCAACATGAAAAACTTTTGTGGAAGACCCAGCCACATTTATCTAGTCAAATTTATTAGATTCCAATTTTGACTAGAGCTTCAATCAAGCGCGTCTTCTGTATTTGGAAATATTTATGTATATCAATATTTTCAATAGAAGAGCAGCGCATATTTTAATCGCAATTAAATTTTGTTTATAAAAATGTCTAATAAATATGTGACAACTCAAGGCTTGAGCAAAAGCCGCGGTGCGAATTGTGAAACCTACAATCAAACATATCGTTCGAACCGTAGAACCTAAAATCTGACAGTTAATTCGAACCGTCGAACCTACAATCTGACAGTTGATTCGAACCGTCGAACCTACAATGACAGTTGGTTCGAACCGTGCATCCTACTTATAATCAAACAATTGGATCGAACCGTGATCCGAATTTTTGTTTTGGGCTTGCAGCTCTGACCAATATGTATTACTAGTATTCTTGAATAGAATATGAACCATACAATCAAGAATTATTTCGTACGCTATTTAAAATTAGGACATTCATTTTTATGTATAGCCTAAGGATTTAGTAAAAATGAACGCATTTAAATTACATATATGTTCACCTGATTCAGTTTGATTGTGAAAATCTTTTGATACGCTCTTCTGGAATGGACTGAACGCGAAGATCTGCATCGTCCTAAGTTTCAAAGAGCCTTGTTTAATTCCTACTTATCTGCTCCATATCATTTATGCACTTCTCCATACACTCCTCCTACCGAAATGTTGAATTATTTATAGTCAATATATATCTGAGACTCACTCAACAACTAATCGCAGCAACATTTAGCCAGGTTTTGAAACCTCAACAATGTTGTTCATCTGATCTGCCTAGAAGTAGCCGAAACATGCACCAAAAGTGTTGCTAATTTTAATTTTATTTCCATAAATTCAGCTCGGAGCGCACCCATAAACCCAAATGCCCTATGATTGTATAAGATTTATAAATGAATGAATAAGCGAGCAATGCATACACAATTCAGGCACTGAGCAGCAGAATTCCAAGTGGCATTCAAACTTTTAAGCCAGAAGGAGCTGCTGCAATGTGCTTCGAGTATTCATAAAGTGACGCACTTGCAGCACATAATCCCATATTATGCGTCCATTGCTGTAGGCGAGTGTGTGTGTGTGTGTGTGTGGCACACTCATAACTGCGACACAATCGTCCTTCCGCAGGTTGAATGAACCCGTGCGACTGGCTGACCCAGTTTGTGTAGCGCCTGCCGTTGCCAGGCCGACCCGTGTTCCCATTCACAAGCAGCATCCTTTCACAGCCGCATCCTTGGCGCATTCAATGACAGCTATGAATGAAAAGGAGCTGCTGCTCCGGCTGCTGCACTGCGCATGGCACTGGGTCAATACACTGAATGAAGGTTACGTGAGCAGCAGCTCTGGCGATGTGACGTCATTGCTGACACAGTTATTCCAAAGACTAGTTTTTTTTTTTTTATATATTTTTGTACAACTTTAAATTTACTTTTATTTTCGATGCGTAACAAAAAATCGCAGGCAAAAAAATATTGTTGTTGTTGTTGTGCAAAAAGCATTTACAAATTTGATTTAAAACCTTCAAACACACTTGTTTTTTTTTTGGTTTTTTTTTGTAAGCGAGCCAGCGACGGCGACGGCAACGACAGCGACTGTAAGCCAAAATAAAAATAAAAAGGAACTAAGCTTAAAAGAAAAAACTAAAACTAAAACTGCATAGGGACAAGTCGGCCGTGTCTCGAGCTGAAGCAGTCTGTAGTTAAGAGTTGAGTTACATAAAGCAAGCTTAAAATTTCTGTTGCATTTGCAGTTGTTGTTGTTCTTTTTGTATATGATATTTTGGCAAACATTTAGAGAATCTCAAAGAGCTTCTTCAGCTCCACCATCAGCGCCCAGTCGGTCTTGATCAAATCATCACGGAAATAGTCCTTGCAGGCGTCGATGCTCTGGCGTGAGATCTGCAAAAATGCAACAATTTATAGATATTGTTAATATAATAAATAAATAATATGAAAAATACAAAGTTTGGTAAGCAAAATAAGAGGCTTCACACTACAAACAAGGCTGGAAAACAGTTTTAAGACGAACCAGTTCGCACCGAGAATTCCTTTTGGTTCCTTTCTATGAACCGAACTCTAAAATAAAAAGATTACCCCAAAAGGAAACAAACCTAAATTCGCAACTTACCAAGTTTTTTCTTCAAAACTGGTTTGGTTCAATCTGGCAAACTTTTGAACAAGACTCAGCTACAGGACTGTAGTTTCCAGGATTCCGGAACTCAAACCCAAGTCAAGAAGTTGCTGCGAATCGAACGAAAGTTGTTCCTGACTATCCACAATTTGTATAAATACGTCCAATGATTCCTAAACTATAAAACAATTTTGCTTTCTCCAATTTTGGTGTTCGCTTCGTGTTTGTTTAAGCTCTTATATAACACATTGACATTGTTCTTTACATCCGGTCGATTAGCTCGCTTGAATGGCAGCCGTTTGTGCGCATTTCTTAGTTTCCATTTCCATTTAATTATAAGTTTTTGCCAGCTGCATATTAATTTGCCCAGGCACAACAATACGTTCAATATATGGAGAGCTGCATACCTAATGCCCGATAAAAGATATACCTATAGACGTATCGGACAATAGGGGCAATGGCTACGCATATTGATGAGCTGGGCAGAAGCTAGGCTTATATTCATCGAGCACATAATATATATTATCGAATTCAAGTTGAGATGCATTTTTATTATATGCAATTTTCTCTTTTGATTCCAGACAATCGAAAACATTTTAAGATCTTATTTATACACGGATTGGGCGCTATTTCAAGTGGAGTTGTATCCATAATACTTGCTTGAATATTTTACTTCTCTTTTTACTTCAGACAATCGATAACATTATCGATAATTATATTAGGTATGTTAATTAGGCAGAAGTTTTTTAAATTGTGTGCAGTTTCAAGTTGAGATGTAACCAATAACGTTTAAATTTAATTTTTGCGTTTGATTTCAGAAAATCGATAACATTATCGATAATTATGCTATGTATACATATTAATCAGAAGATTTTCAAAATGTATTCATAGCGGGATTGGGCGCTATTTCAAGTAGATACCATTTACTTGTACATAATACTTTTTCTTTTTTTATTTCAAGCAATCGATATCATGATCGATAATTGTATTATTTGTATACATAAAACAGTATATTTCTTAGGGTGCTGTCTCAACTTGCTAGGTGCTATCTCAAGTTGTCTCAATATCAATCTTCATATTTAATTTCATCTATTTATTTCAGGCAATCGATAACATTATCGATATTATACTATGTATGCAAATTAAACAGTAGATTTACGGATTTAACTTGATTTAACTTTTGACCTTTTGCTATAAACCTCAAAACTCTTTAAAAATAGAGACGAAATTTCGCCGCAAGCTAAACATTTTTAAATTCGATTCAAATTGGGTTTATTTTTATATTTGACCCCGCAGCTATTGCAGCTATTTATAGCTGGCTCTCAAACCTTGTCTAAAAGCCACGCTGGTATTTGTGTATTTGGGTTGCAGTCGGCGAACCGGGTCGCCAAATGCGTCAGAATCTCTGATAAAAAAAAAAGTCAAAGCCGGGCACAATGCAAAAGCTGAACCCGTTGCACGCAACTGGGTCAAGTGAGTACCCAAAACAGCGCGACCAAAAACTGGGCTATTGCTGCGATGACGACGCCGACGCCGTCGACGACGACGAGAACGTCAGAAGTCAATGAACGTTGGGGGCAGCAGCAAGTGCATTGCCGTGGAAGGTGAAACGTGACGTCAGCGAGACCCAGCCCCAATTCCAGCTGGGCTGGGCTGGGCTCTTGGGGTGGCTGGGCAGAAGGCGCCTGCTTTGATCAGGTCAGCCATGACATAATACCCTTTGATAGCACGTAAAGGCATTGAGAGCTAAAAATAGCAAAGCGGCTGTAAATAGATATAAGTGAGCGGAATGGGCACGTACACACACAAACACACGCACACACACAGAGAGAGACTGTGCCTCGTCCTTGAACGCGCTTTTGATGTGTGTTTCTGTTTTTACAACATGTTGCGGGCTAAATTTGATTACCCAACTCGGCAGGCAAACAATTTTTTACGACAAATTAATTGAATCAAACTCGCTGCAAAGTGGAGCTCAATGAGCAATTACCCAACGACTCTTTAGGCCCCAAACCCAGTTCCAGCCCCCGTCCCAGCCCCCTCCTCAATATGTTGACAGCCAACGCTGCTGACGTCATTGATGCCGCCGCATTGATAAGCCCCACTAAAATAGCGCGAAAATTAAGTTCATTATCGATTTGAAAAGTTCACAGTCCACATCTTCCTCCCCGCAGCTAGCTAGTGTCCTTCGCTTGACGTCAGCTTCATAGTTGTTATACCCTGTATCTATTGAATATGGACATGCTTGTTATGTGCTGTTGTATTCAACAGGCATAAGGAGATATATATTCGATTTATATAGACCATAAGTATCAATGCCAGAAAAGAATTTAATAATATCGATAAGTATCGATTTTGAAACATAACTGTAGCATGATATAATATCGATAAATATCAATTTTAAAACATAGCTGTAACATGCATAATATCGATAAATATCAATTTTAAAACATAACTATAACAGCACTTACTATCGATAAATATCGATTTTAAAACATAGTTGCGACATAACATAGTATCAATAAATATCGAATTTGAATATAACTAACATGACATAACATCGATAATTATCGACTTAAAAAACATAACTGCAACATTATCTAATATCGATAAATATCGATTTCGTAACATTACTTTAATAAGCCCATGTTTTGTGAAAGAGCCTTGGTATTTATTCACATTTGGGTGCCATATTAAAGCTACAAAAATGTTAAATAGATCGGACAATGAATGTTGTATGACAAAGGAAACAAGTACTAGAGTAATAGAATGTTCGACTCATGACGTTAGCTGGGCACAGGGTATCAGCTAGTCGAACACACCCGACTAGTTCAATTTTGTTTTTTTTTTCCTTTTCAGTAATTAATCAAATAATGTTGCTAGCCATTTGCCGGGGCGGAAGTTGCAAAGACCTTTTAATGCCATTTATATGGCACATAACAACCCCCTCCCCTGGCCCCTTCCGAACGGAGCTTCCCCTCGCGCTTTACACGACTTGGCCATGTAATTTGATAAGCCAAGTTGGCAATGGAAATGCGAATGCGAATGGCGCACAGCCAAAGTTTAAGTGCTCCCAGTGCTGAGTGGCAGCGCACAAGGGAGCTGATAGTAAAAAGGGGCAGGGGATTTGCACCTGGTGCCAAGTACAGGTGCCGGGTACAGGTGCCACTCAGCGAATGGCAGCAATAGCAACAGCTCCGGTTGCCAAGTCTCTATCTGGCAATTGCCTTCTTTAGATGGGCCAATTGATGGGTTTGGTGTAAAAACCCACCAATAAAAGTAAGGTTGTAATTCGGGTGCAATTGGAGATAAACACATCGTTTACAGGCCATAGGAACTATCGTGTGGTATATTAAATTCTTGTCAGTACAACTATTTTTGGTTTTTCAATTAACCTTAATCAATGTCAACAATTACCAGCTTTGATATTGGAACAGAGCACTATATCAAGAAGATCCTATAGAACTGTTTGAAAACGGAGTTATATGGAACTATATATTAAATCAGCTTAGAGTCTGACATATTTCATCTTTCATTTTGTCCTTCTTTTATCTAACCCCACAATCCGCTTAAATATGTACATACATGCATATATGTATATGTACACACATACATATGGACATACATACATATGTATGTACATACATAAAAATAAAAGAAACAAAAAAAACCAAAACAAAAAAAAACACTATACTACTAGCTTAGCGTGAAAACTGCAGAGCCTACTTGAATTCTTGAGAATCGAGGAGTAGAGCTCCTGGTAGAAATTCGCTATTTTAAATTTGAAGCACAGCGACAAATAAGCTTGTTCTGCTTTTGGTATGCGAAAACAAAAATGCATGCATACATATTCATAAATGAATGCATACGCTAACACACACACGCCCACACACACACACACGCCCACACACACATACACATACACATACAAACAACTAGTTTTAAATATATCTGCAATTTATGCATAATCGATAAGTGATATATCTAGAACTTACCTTGCTCACGAGCATATCGTCCGCCTCGAAATGTCGTCCAAACAATTTTGGTGATTCGCCGGGAATTGGTTCTATTTTGACGCAAATCTCTTGACCTTTCCGGGCAAATTCGATTTGCTTGTGATTCGATTCGATAGAGGTGACTATGCCAATGTCCACAAACTGCAAATGGACAGAAATAGAGTTTCATTTAGTGTGGCTTAGTGGGGCTTATGACTAATGGAAAAACACCAGCATTTGCTGGCACACTTATGGGATTCGCAGCGCTACAGATAGCACAACAAATAATTGCACGCTAGACCCAGAGTTAAGAAAGAAAAAAGAGTCAAAATGGTAACCAAAAAAAAAACAAAAATGAGCGGGTGCAAACGACTGCAGAATACAAATTCAACCGCCAGATATAGAGAATGATATAGATAGAGATAGGGATAGAGATATAGATAGAGATAAGGATAAAGATAGAGAGAGATATAGAGACATAGATAGAGATATAGAACATAGAATATAGAATATAGAGTATAGAATATAGAATATAGAATATAGAATATAGAATATAGAATATAGAATATAGAATATAGAATATAGAATAAATAATATAGAATATGGAATATGGAATATAGAATATAGAATATAGAATATAGAATATAGAATATAGAATATAGAATATAGAATATAGAATATAGAATATAGAATATAGAATATAGAATATAGAATATAGAGTATAGAATAAAGAATATAGAATATGGAATATGGAATATAGAATATAGAGTATAGAATATGGAATATGGAATATAGAATATGGAATATGGAATATACATAGAATATGGAATATAGCATATAGAATATAGAATATATAATATATACGAATATAAACGCACTCTTGCTTGAAAAGGGCCGATCAAAATGCAGTTAATGCTGACAGCTGGATAAACGAATGGACATGGCGCAAAGCCAATATGCTCTGCTCGCATTTGTGAGCGGGCATTAAAACTGAAACGACTTGAGTCTTATCAACACATCTGGCGCAAGCCTTTTGTGCGGCGTCGGCCATTTCCTTAATATTGCCACGACGAGCAGCAGCACGACTGATAAACGAGCTTGTGGGTGTTTTGGCTAAATGGGTGTTTACAGTGGGTTAGATAACGCCCCCGGGGCAACCAAGTACGCGTCGCGTCGCGTCGCGTCGAGTCGAGTCGCTTCGAGTTGCCCATCGCCACTCGCCAGTCTCTATCGCTGGGCAAAGTCATTGAACCAAATTGTAATATGTTTGTTGTCGTAACTCGTTTGCACTCAGCGACAACAACAACAACAACAAATTAAACACAGGAAACTGTTGCCAACCCAACGCTGGCATCGACTGCGCTGCCAGCGTCAACGTTTCCTGTGGGCGCCCCAATGGCGGCCACGTCGCCCGTCGCTTCGTTCGTATTTCATTCAAACCAAATAAATTATTGAAATTTTTTTTTCGTCTTTTTTGGCTTGTTGCTATCGGTGCAAATAGCTACAACACATTTACATACATAGGGAGACACTCACACACGCACACGCACACACACACACACACACACACACATATATGTACACACGCACACATAGAGCGCGGAGGGGCGCATTTGTCACCATTTCCTGTCGTTGATTACTCATACGCTCCGTTTTCGGTTCTAGTCCGCTTGTCGAATTTTCATTAAATGTGTTAATTTATTTCCATTTCCACACAATTTTTCTTTTAACATTTGGGCCTGTTGCATGCCTTGGCCGGTGTTGCCACACCAGAAGCTTGAAATGTTATCGATATCGATTACATATCGATATTGATTAAGCGAAGCAAATAAATCGAAATCTATGTGGAATTTGAGCTGTAGTTGATGCAAATTATGAGCGGAAATAACTTGTGTTAATTGGTAAATTTTTGGATAAATTTAATGATATTATACGGATTTTTTGCCCCACTAGTTACCTATTTTCCAGCACATTGACCAACTTATTGAGTAGACTCTGCTACATAAGCAATTAAGCTAGAAAAAAAACTTATTTATGCCAAAAATATTATTTTAAGTCAAAGAAATTCTTTGGCTTTTCCTAAACAACCTAACTTTGTATAATGAGAACTTTATCTTTTTGTGAAGATTCTAAAGAACTATTTTATATGATTTTTAAAGAACTTGGACCTCAACTAGACAAATGAAACTTATTCCAAAGATATTATTTTATTAAAACATTTAGTTTTCCTATAATGAGCCTTTGAAAAACTAGAGCACAATTGTACTATGGCATATAATATATTCCTAAAGCAATTTCAATTAGTGGAAATCTGAAAATGGGCCATAATTACATATAAGTGTATCTGAACACTAAACCAAAAAATGCATTTCGAATAAAAATATGATTGGTAATGACAAAAGAGCAACTCAATCATGCAATGCGCAGCTCGTGCCGAACCGAATGAGTGTGTGTGTTGGTGTGTGTGTGTGTGTGTATCAACGTTTATCTAAAAATATGATTTATATATATATATATATGTATTTTTTTTTTGTACAGACCGGATGTCGTCTATTTTCAAACAAGAACAACAACAAACACGAGACGCTGCCAGCTTGTTTGTACAAAATCAACATTTATTGTACAATTTATGAGAGATACTAGAACTTTTTGATACAGCCCATGGATCGTTTCGCAAATTGTGCGTACTTGTTGCTGCTGCTGTTGTTGTTGTTGTAATTAACTTAACTCTCGCAATTAATTTCACTCTCTCTCTCTCTCTCTTTCTCTGTGCCTTTCTCTGCGGTTTGCTTTCTTTATCATGTCATGGTTTGCTTTTGTCTTTGAAGCTTAAACTGCAGTTGTCAGCAGGAAACACTAAATTAGCTGCCGGCTGTGAGAATTACGGCATTTCGACACAAAAATACACACACACAAAAGCAGAGTCTGTGTATGTGTGTGTATCTGTGTGTGTTTGTCATGCACAGACAAATCAGAGTGCCAAAATTTGCGACATCCGTCACAGCAAACCTCCGAGCGAGCAGGACAGAGATAAACAGAGATATACAGATAGATAGAGAGAGAGAGAGAGAGAGAGAGCGAGAGAGAGCGAGGGAGAGACAGAGAGGGAGATAGAGAGTGAGTGTGTCAAAGAAAAAAGATACAACATCTGTTGAATGCGCTTGGTTTTAGCTTTAATCAAAGCGCTGACAACTTTGGCAACGTCAGAATTCTCACCCAGCTGCGCAGCTGCAAAAATCCACAACAACAATAAAAAGTTCACTTCTTCAATTCTGAAGTTCTTCAAATATTTAATCTTTTTGGCTGCAGAACTTTGGACTTTTACGATTAACAGTTTCTATGCATTTTTGATGAATTTGTGGCCCGAACAACAAAGCAGCCCGTAGCATATGATTTGGACGTGGAGCTACACTTGGCATTTATTCAAGGTTTTGTTAAGGTTCTCTACAATGAAAGTACAGCTTGCGATAGAAAATATATCGATAGTTTCAAACAATTATAGATTCGATAGATTATATGCATAAAATAGAGAATCGAACGATAGTTTCAACCAATGCGAGACTCGATAGTTCTTATAAGTTGGTTTGTCCTCGTTGCCATAAACTAAAGTTCAGTTTGTGATGATAAATCTATCGATAGTTATAACTAATGATAGATTTGATCGGTCTTATATGTTGGAGTGCCACAAGTCAAAGTTTAGCATGTGAAAGAACATCTATCGATAGTATCGACAGTTCTTATCAATTGGAAAAATTATCTGATTAATCAGAAAAATGCTAGTCACAAACTTAAGTTCAGCTTGTGATCAATCGATAGGTTAAAACAATAATAGATAGGTATTCTATGAGAGAAAGTTTGAACTAATGATTCATTCGATCTTCTATCTAAAACCTATCGATAGTTTAAACAAAAGATTCGATAGTTCTTGGGCCACAAATTTAAGTCTAGCTAGTGTTACAAAATCTATAAAAATTTTAACTAACAATTCGACAGTCCGTATAGGTATAACTATTGATTTAATAAATATTCACCTTGTGATAAAAACTTATCGATAAAGTCAAACAATTGAATCTATCTACGATAGTTCTGTCAACTAAAGTTTATTTGCTGTACTTAAAAGAAATTCTCGTACTCGAATATCCACAATGTGTTGGCATTTCATCAGTCGATCAGTTAAATTCAAGTGCCTGCCACATGCCCACATGCCTGCCGCTCAATGCTGGACTGACAAGAGATGAGAATAATGCAACTGTTGCAGCAGCAGGCCAAGAGCAGCTGCTGTTGCAGAGCGCATCTGCAACGCCTCGGCAATACGCCCCTGAGGGCTGTCAACAGCAGCAGCAGCATCAGCAGCAGCAGCAACAACACCTTTCGAGCGGACAGCCAGCAGCAGCGGCACGTTCCCAGCAATCAGGCATAAGTCTAGTCATGCTCATTAGCATCCGCTGTGAATGCAGCGACGCCCACATATTGACTACATAAACAACAATAACAACAACAACAATAACAGCAACAAGAGCAAGAGCATTAAAAGCTCGTAGGAGGCAGGGCACAAAAGTCTTTCACTCGCTCACAGGAAGTCTGTGGGCTTCAGATTGAAGTATCAACTCAGGTGGGTGCTGCAAAGTGCCAGCCAACAGTGTCAACAGTGGCCAAGATCAGCGCGGCCATTAAATCAACTCATGATTTTAGAGATTGTTCCATTGATAAGGTATACGGCCCATTCAAGTCTGTTGTTTTCTTTATTGTTCTTTTATCAAATCGGAAACACTTAAAGATACAGATTTATCAGTCATCAATCAATACGCAAACCAAGTGCAAAACAATCATGAATGAAAGACTATAAAGTAATTAGAACAACGGGAAAGCAACTTATACTGATAAGCGGCAACTGCATAGAACCGATAAGAATCAAGTCCAAAAACCCCATTGACCATCTGGTTGACCGACAAAATGGACTGATTGACCATGATAGGAAGTGAATAAGCAGAAAATAATTATTTATTTTCTTTCAAGGTTAACAGCGGTTAGTTCAATGCCACGCTGCATTCGGTAGTGCTTAGTAGTCCGAGGTTTTGCGACCCCCCTCCCAAGTAACCTTCTTTAATAGTTGCTGCTCGGAATTTTTGGGGATTTCTTTGATCAGCAAATCTGTTGCTGGATTTTGCTTTATTTGACGTTTAGCAGAAATAGAGATGATTGAAAGCATAAGGTATACGCTTTCTCTCATTTAGGTAAGCCGATTTTAATGTTAGGCCCTTTACCATTCCTGACATAGATCTCATCTGATATATGGCTATACATCATATGAAGAGCACGTTAATGATATATATATATATAAATATGATAACTTTTTAATAACATACTATAATATATATTTTTTATCTCTATATATAAAACTGTATGTCTTAACTGATTGACTGAATGACTGACTGACTGACTGACTGACTGACTGACTGACTGACTTCCTGAATGAAAGACTCACTCAATTACAGAATGATTGACTGATTGAGTGACTGGCTGACTAAATGAATGACGGACTTAATGACTGACTAACTGAGTAAATGGCTGACTGAATGAATGACGGACCTTATGACTGACTGACTGATTAAATGGCTGATTGACTGACTGACTGACTGACTGACTGACTGACTGAATGAATGACTGACTGAATGAATGAATGAATGACTGACTGAATGAATGACTGAGTGAATGACAGACTGACTAACTGAATTTGCTCCTTCGGGAAATCACTGACCGATTTCCCCACCCTATCTTCTTAATATTCTATATTCTAGGAACTATGGATTTATGGGAGAAGAAGTGAACTTTTGATTGCAAAACTTTTTAGTTTTTCAAGCAATAACGAGCGAACTCTATGACCATAATAGAAACAATAACTTTGTTTATTAATAGATATCATAGGTAGTTCAGTTGTGTCTACCTTTATCTGAATACTTTTAGAATTTATCTATATGTAATACAAGTCTACAAGTATCTCTTGTATCTGTTGAGAGCATGTGTTTTATATGACGCTAAGTTCTTGACTAATTGGCCACATGACGAGCCAAGCGACCGAGCCAGACAGACTGTCAGCCCTTTTTGGTTTATTGTTCTACTTTAAGAATTGCTCGTGGGCGGCAGCGACGTTGACGTCGACGTCGACGCTGACGTCGCTGTCTGCCGTACATTTCGTTCTGGCCAAAAGCGTATTGCATGCAGAATGCCAGGCCAGGCCAGGCCAGGGCAGACCCGACCCGACCAACAGTCCGTGCCGCCCCACATCATCTTTCGTTGCGATTAACAAACGTCAATTAAGTATATTTATTTTGGCAGCGCGTGTAACCAAAAAAAAAAAACACAGAAAAAAGATACACACACACATACAGAGAAATGCTCCAACGAATAGGTATTTATGCGATTTTCCGACTTTTGTGCAAATTCAGCATATCCGGCCAAGAAACTGAAATGCGACGATGTCGAAGGCGACCGACTGACCGACAGACCGACCGACCGAGCGAGCGACCGGGCGACGACGACGTCAATTCCAAGCCACAAAAAAGTGTATATGGCGGGTAATTTGCTAATTACGCTAATTTCTTTTGTTGCTGCTATTCATTTTCATAGTAAAATTTATATACATATATATATATATATATATATATATATATATGTATATATTTATATGTAAAAGGCAGATATATATGTGGATACACATACAGCTGCACGGAGACACAAGTCGAGGCAGACGGAGCGCAAAAAAAAAGCGCGTATCTAAGCGGATTTTATTATCTTATCGCTAGCCAGAATGACTTTTAGTGTGTGTGTGCGTATGTGTGTGCGGTGTATGTTGTGTGTGTTTTTTATGACTGTGCAAACTACACTCGAAACATGAAGCGCTCTAGGCGGTCGCCTAGCCAAACAACAGGAAATAAGCATTTTTATGAATGAAACGTTGGCGAGCGAGCAAAACACACCAATAGATACAGATACAAAGATGCACAGATACAGATACAAATACAAACACAGCTCCACTTACAGTTACGTGCAAAATGTTTAGCTTAAGTGAAAAATGCCAAAAAAAAAAAGGAATTGGTTCATTTTGATTTTTGGGCATTAGTGAGAGAAATAGATACATTTATAGATATACCTATAGATATAGATATAGATATAGATATAGATATAGATATAGATATAGATATAGATATAGATATAGATATAGATATAGATATAGATATAGATATAGATATAGATATAGATATAGATATAGATATAGATATAGATATAGATATAGATATACATAGATATAGATATAGATATACATATAGATATAGATATAGATATATAGATATAGATCTATACCGAGATAGAGTCAGATATATTCATTTTAAAACTTGTTTTTATAGTTTCTATTAGCTTAGTTTTCATTCATGGTTCGCTTTGGCAATAATAAAAGCTATTGCTGTTGGTTTTATGGTCTGTTTGCTCCACTTTGCATTATGCGCTTTATTATTTTATATACATAGATACAGTTTTTAGATACGTATCTTTGTTTTTCATTTTTGCTGTTATTGAATGAGCCCACGCACTAATTTGAACCTAAACAAGTGCCCGACTAGAAATGCCCTGAAACCAGCGGGAAGCATTAGACTTTCCCTTTGAAAATGAGGTTTTTTTTTACTTTTGGGGAAATGGGGCTAGGTTAATCAAAAATGAAATAATTATAAAGTGTATTTACTTAAAGAATATCCACATACCAAGTTTGATGTATCTAGCTCTTATGTCTTATGAGTTATGCTTTAAACAACTATATCTCAAAATCGCTATTTATCGATATTATGGAAGTGGAAGTTGATATATATGCGTATAGAATAGAGTATTGCAAATATCTAACTTAAGATGTGCTCAACTCACCGTTCAATCAAGAATGTATACCATATACTTCTTACGGCCTGTTAGGCATTATACCCTTTCTGCCCAATCTAAAGGGGTGCATTCTCATAGATTCTTAGGTGAACAGCATAATTTACTGCTGCTGCTTTTTGCTCAAAGACTCGCTGCGAGTCTTGTTCATTCATGAAATTTTACTTTTACTTCCGGCTAAGCAAGCGGCACACCTGCCCCTGCCTGCCTTTGGGCTTGCACACAAGGGTTTCAGCTACTTCCGCTGCTGCTGCTGCCGCTGCCTTTGTTTCATTCACTTCCGAGTTGAGGCCACGCCCTAAGACACACACACATACACAAACGCACACACTTTCAAGTGCGAGTACCTCCTTTTCGGTATCTTTTATTCATTCTACGTGCGGAAGCATTCATATCCGTTCTGCCGCTTCCGTTCTAAGGCAGGCGCTGCTGCTGCTGCTGCGGCTGCGGCTGCTGCATCAAATTGCAACCCGCATCTGCTGCTGCTGCTGCCTTTGACTGCAATCTGCTTCCGCAGCGCCTCAGCTGGAACTTATTTTCCATTTAATTACTTGTTCCGACACTTAACGCTGTTTCTAGCGCTTTATAGTTGTTCGTTATTCGTTGTTGTTGTTGTTGTTGGCACTTCCATTGTTGTCGTAATGCTCAAAGTACTTCTTTGTCGCACACGTATCGCATTTGTTTCGTATACTTCGCAGTAGCCCAAGCCAAGATATGACGCAGTTGCCCATTGATAAAGTCGCTGGTTGGTCGCCTTGCGATACCCTTACATACACAATTGTTTATAATGTGGCGCTTATGTGCTCAGCTAATAAATATAAAGTATTTAAAGTTGCCTTAAGACCCGCCTGTCTGATAATAATGCATTGGGCTCTTACTATAAATCATTCAAAGGAACTAGACACTTTTCTAAAGAAATCCACAATTAGCACGATTTCGATTTTGCAGTCAAAATTTAATACACTCTATAATTGAATTATAGTTCGTGATGAAATTCTATATAAAAATACAAGCATTTCTTTCAGCAAATAGAAATATGTAATCGAATTGAATTGTGCATCGCAACGACTTCGCGTTGCCCTACAATTTGCCAACGGCGACAAACGGAAGTTGTACGTCCATTTAGGCTTAACAATTGAAAATCTTTGCTCGCAATGCGACGGCACATGCGCTAAGCACTACGATTTCCGCTATAAAGGGGCGACTTATTTTTTACAGTCCATAAATTAAACGCGATCAGCTGCGAGCGAGGGCAAAGGGATAACGGCTACTACACAAAAAGTAATCAACCCACCAAGATCCCGAGGCATTTAATTAACACAAAACTGAAAACAGAAAGAGAAAAAAAAAACAAAACCAGCAGCAGCAGCATGTTGAATAAGCTTTCATTTCCGGCGCAGCAAACACTTGTGCATATCAGCGCCGACTCGCGGCATGAATGAAATTATTAAAGATATCGATCGCTGGTTCGATTTACCACCAGAAAAACAACTGGAGAAAAACGAGTAGCCAGTGTGGTAGCCCGGACAGGAGCCCGCTCGCCCGCTCGACGGGTAACAACCATCAGCGGCAGCAGCAAAGAGTTGCACAAAATCAAAGGCAACCAATAAAAAATGCCTGACTACAGCTTACCCTGTACCTAGGTAGACCTAGAATTACCCAAGCACGCATAATAGTGTAAAAATATGATTATTTCAAGTTCATCGAGCAAGCGACAAGAAAGTTGCTGGTTCAAATTCACGAGTCTTCTGTAATACCTTTGCTGCATTACAGAACCAACAAGAAAGTGGCTGGTTTCAATCGAATACCATTTTGTATTACATAAGCAAAAGAAAGTTGCTGGTTCAAATACACGACTATTTTCTAATGCCTAAGTTGCACTACAGAAGCGACAAGAAAATTGCTGGTTCAAATCCACGACTGTTTTGTATTGTCTTAGCTACACTACAGAAACGACAAGAAAGTCGCTGGTTCAAATTCACGACTATTCTGTATTACCTTAGCGGAATTTTATTATTACTATTCACAATTATGTTTAGCATACCCTTCTAAAGCTCTTTCAAGAGGGTATGCCAAATGTAAAACTATCTCTAGCGATATATATACTATATGAAGATATCTGTATAAACTGAGTTTCGCTTTCTTCTTGCTTTTGGCCTGTTGCGCTTTAATAAACGTGGCTAAGAAGCCAACCAAACTATTTAACTTTTTAATACAGACAGCTAGGCACAGAGTGTGTGTATATGCATAGTCACACGCACACACGTACACAGACAGAAACACACACACACACCATATGTCGAGTGCTTGTCGGATTTGGCGCTGAGCAACGCCTCCAACTTCCGTTCGCCGTTTGGTTCGGCCTTTAAATGCAGGCAGGCAGAGAAAATGAGAAAAACAAGCTAGTATGCTTAAGCGGGGTGTACTCGACTAGCAAATACACTGTATTTGAGTTTTATGTAAACTAAGACTTATCAAATTAAACGATTTCATATAGATAATCAATTATTTAGCTCGGCTTCTAATTGTCTATGAGATCAGCCCGTTTGTTAATGTTCATTAAAAATATATTTAAGTTAAGAATCGATTATATTTTTTTAAAATTGTTTTTACCTTTTTAATCAAGGCTACAAATTGAATTTAAACTAGTTCGAATCTCGAGTTCTAATTACATTTTTACTACTTAACAAAACCTTAGTCAAATCCGGCTGCCAACAAAAACCAAAGCAAAATGAAATCTGAACAAAACCTTGTGTTTCTTCAGAAAAGCTTGGGTTTAGTGTAAAATCTAATTTAAAGGGAGTCCCAGCTACAAAGCACAAATAGCCTAGGCCTCAGCTTTTAAAATTATCCAACCATATTTGACAGTTGCCAATTTTGGCTAGATATCAAATATAGCGCGCCTTTTGCATATGATAATATTTACGACTTGCAATATTTTCAGTAGACAAGCGCGCAGTTATAGTTTATAAAAACTGAACTGGTTCACAGAAATGTAAGCAATAACTCAAAGATTGAACCAGAAGCTAGATTGAAGCGAACCGAACCTCAAATCAGGCAGTTGCTGCGAAACGTGAACCTTGCCTTGGGTTTAGTTCTCTCTGCAGAAATCAGAGCAAAGTGTAATCAATATGCAATTGGTGCAACCCTTAGTTCAAGCGAAGAACTTTCAAATTATGCACGAGATTTACCCTCATTAGCCCCAAGGAACTGTTGTCCGGCTCAAATTACGCTGCACACTTTGACACTTGGCTGTCGCATTGTGAGCCTCAATTGACCCGAGGTTAAGGGTTGCAGCACGCACATGCAGCTGACCAAACGATCGAAACAATCAATAAAACAAAAAATACAAAACGGGAACTGGAAGTGGTTTCTGGGCTGGTGTAAATGCCGCTTGGGAACGGAAGTTTTGGTGGAAACAATTACGCGGCGCTCAAAAACAAAGGGCCCACAACGTCTCGAGGCGAGGCAAGGCGAGGCGAGGCGAGGCGAGGCTGAGCCACTTTGCCATTACAGATTTAATTAGATAATTAATAAAGGCAATCAATGGCAGGGCCAAGGCCTGCTCTCTGGCCATCTGGCAGCCAGTTGGGCAGGCAAAACACCAAACGGCTGACACGCACGCGCAAAAGCCAGCTCCAGAGGCAGCAGCAGCAGCAGCCGTTCCAAAGGAAGTTGTTGGACCCCTGCTTCAAGTCCAACAGCAAAGTTGGCGGAAATCGCGAGGCAAAGGAAAAAAAAATACAACAACTGGCAGCATTGGCGACAAAAACAACAACGACAACCTATACACTCGGCATTCTTTGGCAGAAATAACGTGCACATTTAAAGTAGAGTTGATTGGGGACTCACATGTTCTGGCATCCCCCCAGAAGACTGGACCGCGCCTAAGTCGACTTGATAAATGAACTACAAAGATGAGAACTTTTCATTTTGATAAATTTTTAAAATGTTCTGTTTTTAATTTTAGGGTAGTTCAGCAAAATAGGCGATATTCAAATAAATTAGTGTTAAGCGTTAAAATCGATAACAAAGCTATCGATTGCAATCGATAATACACGGTAATCGAGTCAGTCGAGAATGATTTAAATCGATCATCACTATATAAGCGTTCGATAGCTTTCTATAATAATCGACAATTGGTCTTTGGAAATGGTTGAAATGGATTACTACAATTTAAGCTATCGAAAGCCATCGATGATCGAGCCAATTTAAAATCGCTAAAATCCATAATTACTCTAAAAGCTACCGATAGCTATCAATCATAATCGGTAATCGAGAATCGCTTAAGCCGATAATTACATTAGTTATCCATGTCAATGAATGAGTATAATTGTAATTAGTATTTCTGAATAACTATCGATAGAGGCGTTTCGGTAATCGATTGTCCATCAAAATCGATGCCAAAATCGACACAAATTCATTAAACAAACAAATTAAAATGTAAAAAATAAAGCTACGAAAATGTAGTTAGTTTCGAGTCTAAAAAACTCAAGTCTTAATTCAAAATCCATTTTAATTAAATACTATCGATAGTGTTATCGATCGCTTTGCAACACGAGCAGTCTGTTAGCACTACAAATAATTTTAAGGACTTATTTATAAAAGTCAACGTAGAGTATTCAAGTATTCAAGCAAGAACAGCACAGAAAATCTGTATAAATTTAACTTTAGAATGAGCTGAAGCAAAAAAAAAAAAGGAGAAAAATGTTAAAAAGAATGACGATGAATGACGGGAAGCGCACAGCTTAGCTGCGCTCTGCTGGATAATTGAGGAAGTTATAATTGCCAATGAAGCCAACCAGCCCAGACTAAGAGATTGCCACGCCGACCAACCGACCAACCGACCGACCAACAGAACAACCGACCAAGCAGCCGGGGGACCAAGCGATCCGACTCCGCTGCTGCGGCTCCCCTGGCACTGGAGTCAAGCAGATTGTACGAAACGGGGCGAACCCTTTTGCGAAAAGATCGCAGTTGTTGCCGCAGTAGCCAATTCAAGTTGTTGTTCTTGTTGGTTTTTTTTTGTTTTTTTTTTTGCATTTTTTTGTTGTGATTGTGGCAAGAGGAAACAGTTATTGTTGTCTCTCGGGCTGACGACGGGAAACAGGACATGTCTTCGCATAAATTGAATGCCAGTTGAAAGCGTCTGTTCCCCCCTCCCCCCACCCAAGCTATGTGTGCAACGGAAGGACATTAATTAAAGCTCTCGTTCGCAATTCACTCTAATCTTCAAACAAACGAGATGCATTTTGATTTATGCGATAATCATAAAAGTGGTTGCTTTCTCAGGCCCGAATCAGCTGTTAAATCAGCACATTAATTTGGCTGCGCCAGCTCGTTTTTTATGAAATACAACAAGTTTTCGTGTGTGTAAATATGTCTGTCTGCATACATTATGTGTTCGGTGTGTTCTAAAACGCAATTGCATCACGAGAGCATTGGCAAATAAACAATAAATACCAAGTGTAGCAGACACAGCGAGCACCTGTGTCAACAATGGAAGGCATCGTGAAAGAAGCGCCCGGAGTTGGATACAAACCAATCCATAAGCAGCGCCCGAATGACGCAGTTCATAAACTGGGAGATGGGCCCTTACGTGCACACACACACACACACACAGATACACGCACACGCACATTTTGTATCTAGATACTTGACACGATTTTGAAGAGGCGCGTTCAAGACAAGGATGTTCATTGTGCGCCGCTGGCAAGTCGCAATTGTTAGAACCGACCCTGGATGGATCTACAATGCCTGCCCATTGAGTGTGCCTTTTGTGGTGCTCTCGCAGAATAGTTAAATATTTGCGTGGCTTGGCCACTTCGTCTTCGTCTTCTACTTCGTCTTCTACTTCGTCGTCTACTTCACTACTCTCACACTCACCTCTTTGCTGGGCACGCAGATCGGTGTGCCCACCTTAACTATGCCATTCTCAACCATAACGCCTATAATGATCGGATCGCGACTGTTGAATATAAATTGTGGCAGTATCTGTGAAAGGATAGAAAACCGAGATTAGAAAAAAAGTTTGATAATTATGTAAAGTTCTTATACTAAGTTGCTATTTGGAATTATAACTTGTTTCTTGAGACAAAGTTCTTTCTAATAAAAGCATATCTTTCATGAGAATTTAATAGTTTCTTAAGTTTAAGATATCATAACGATATTATAAATGTACCTAAGGATCTCCTTACACGATCATATCTTGCATTGAAAAAAAAGATGAGGGATCATATTTTGATATTGATACTATGATCCCAGTATCACAGTAGGATCATACCTTCTGTTTCTTGAACTTACGATCCTTTAATACCATTTTATCTTTGATAAGAAAAATAAGTAATTAGAATACCTTTGGGATTATATATTCTGTTTCTTAAGCGATCTTGTAATACTTCAAGTAAATAAAAATGAAATTAGATCATATTTTGGGATCCTTTTTCTTGTTTCTTAGGCTACAATATTCCAATAAGATCCCTCCTATTAGATTATAAATAAATTTATAGAAGAATCTAATCTTGAAATTAATCAAATAATAGTAATAATCAGATAGATATCGAAATAAGAACATATTCCCTATGTTTACGGCTTAAATTATTAGAATTTGTTATCATATATCATTTCAGATCATATCGTCTATCTGAAACTAAACGAAATTTGGCCAAAATTTAATATTTTTAATATGGTATGATATTTTTTTTCTGCTCTAGTTAATTCCTTTTGATATATCATATATAAGATCGAAGAAAAATATAATTAGAACATCATCAGATTATAATCAAGGTGTCTTTTGAGTTAAAAAGAATCGTATTATTATTAATATTAAATCGAATATTAAGATTATCTGTGCCAAGCTTATTTTTAATCGTTTTCAAGATAAATGCAATTTGTGTGCCTTCGGTTTAAGAGCGTTGCCAATGATATTTCGCCTGCAGCTGGCATTTAAAAGGGCCACTCTGAGCTGATATGAGAAGGTAAGAGGCAAGTTAATAACTTAACTAAACAACGTCATTGTTGTTACAGCCAGTTGTTGGGGCTGCATCTAAGCAGCCAGCCAGCAACAAGGCTAGCCACGACTCGCATGGACTGCCAACTGCCAACTGGCAACTGGCCACAGCTGTGTGCCCAATTAACAGCACAGTGGGAGACGAGACGGTGGCTAGAATGGCCAACTCGGTTTCCATGCTTGAGCCGAGGGTCGTCGACAACAACAATCGTTGACTGCGACTATAACCTAATGATTACCTATAAATCAAATATGCTATTTTAACATTATTTGAGCAGGAAGTGTGGACGTGATGCAAGCGTCTCGGACAGGCCTTAATCGCTCGCTCGCTCGCTGCTCGCCGAGTGGCGTTTCTTGGGCAGCGCACGCATCATTAGCCACAACAGGCCGGCAGAGCTGGCAGAGCTGGCCTAGCTGGAGACCAGCATTTGCAGCCAAAGCCACAAAGCGAGTTGATTGCATTTTACACCTGTAGCTTTTGGCGTAATTATGTTTCGATCAAGGCTCACGAAAAACAAAAACAACATGGAAAATATTATACTAGCTGTGCCGAAGATTAAATACCCTATGCGGGCATACTCAATTAAATTAATCAGATGAGATTTATATGACTTAGTGTAGCTGCTTTCTGATGCTAGACCAATACATTAATTGAATAACTGATCACAAGAGTTCAAGAGAGTTATATGACATAGTAGCTTGAAGTATATATTTTAAATATACTTTGCCTTCACGGGGATTCGATCCTTTAACATCCTACTCAGCGTGCTGACTGCGTTACTTTAGCAACTATTTCTAATTTAGATGATCACATGAGTTCAATGGAGTCCGAAGTGTAAGCTCGAAGTGTCTATTCAAATATATGTTGCCTTTACAGGAGCTCGATCGTTTCGTAGTTAACGTGTTGACGCTAGCCAATTGCTTTACTATATATTAGATAAATTATTACAGGAGCTCAAGAGAGATATTTGACTAAGAAGCTCAGTGTAACATTATTCTTTTTTATACTCTTTTTTATACTCAACGTGCCGACTTAAGCCCACTGCACTACTTCAGCAACTATTTATAAGCTAAATGATCCTGCGGACACAAGGAAGTCATATGACTGAGTAGCGAGTAGAGAATATATTTAAAAATATTTTGCCTTCACGGGGGTTCGAACCCTTAGCTTCGAGCTCAGCGTGCCGTGGGCTAAGCTGCCGCGCTACTCCAGCGATTCATTAAAATAAGATGATCTTGAAAAACCAATAGAGTTATTTAACAAGAAGTTAGCTAAAGGCATATACTCAGATATATCATTAAATTGATTATTAGTTATTAGTCTACGCTTACTCAGGTATAGCTGGATCTCAAATTGACTTTAGTTTTAATTAATGAATATATATTTCTGTCCAGATTTAATGTTAATATCTCAATCGAATTTATATATGCTCAATATATTTAATAAATGACAAATAATTAATAAATCTCAACTCACCTTTAGTTTGCATGGAAAGACGGCTATTGAGCGGAATTCTTCGCGTTTCTTTTGCTTCAGCTCCTCGCGGTAACTGGTGAACTTGTCGAACAGATGATAGATAATGTCCGCTTGAAAGATCTTGACACCCAGCGAATCGGCCATTTCCTGCGCCTCGCGCTCCACTTTCACATCGAATGCCAAGATTGTTGCATATCTGACGGCGTCCAAGCATAGATCGAGAATGATAAAGAGTTGGAGTTTGGGTTTAGAGAACGAGCACGCCACGGCAATTGTGTGCAATTAAATGTATAACAAATGATCGTGTTACATTACAATTATAATAATAATCAAGATCATCATAATCATAATCAGAAACTATCCATCGTATTTGGGTTTTCCTGTGCGAGTGTCGAGTTGGGCTAATTATATTTCCACATGTTGCAAGCTAAACCCTGCCCCCAACACCAGAACCAGGAAGCGTCAATAATTGAAATAAAGACGCTGCCGGTGTCTCTTGTTCTCCATCTTCTCTAACTTCTTCTTCGACGACGACTTTGTTTGCTTAGCTTGGCCAACTTGCTGTGCGCTTTCAATGACAGGAAACAGTTGGCATTAAGTCGATACGTGCCACCGTTTGGAGTCAGCCGACGCGGCGTCCCATTGGCGACCGGAAGGGTCTACAAATTGTTGTGTTGCTCGAAAGTGTTTTGACAAGGCATTCGGGACCAGAAATTCAAAATAATAATAATTCACGAAATACTGTATTAATTACGGGTACGTTATATTTAGGGTAGAGTCTTTGTTTTACAAAGATTGAACAACAGTTGGGCTGTGATTGATGGAATTTTCTGGGCGAGGATCACTTTTGCCAGATTTCTTAATATTGACAAAACAATCATTAGGTAAATCCAATTCGAGTCCTCAGAGAATTGTTTAAATTGTAATTGAAGTGGGCATCGATTGAGCTATGATTGATTGATCGGAATATTCTAGGAGAATGGGGCAACAGAAAGAGGCGATGATCAATTTTGCCAGATTTCTGAATATTCGCAAAGTAATTGTCAAGTCAATCCCATTGTTTTTAAAAGAAATATTTTAACTATTTTAATTGTAGTTAAAGTTGGCATTGATTGAGCTGTGATTGATGGAATATTTAAGGTAAATTGGTGATCAGCAAAAGGTAGAGTCAGTTTTTCCTTTATAATATTGATAGAACAATCATAAAAAAAATCCTATATAATTGCCAAGAAATATTTCAAATATTTCAATTGTAGTGCAAGTCGGTGAAAAGTAGTTATGATTGATGGGATATTCTAGTTAATGGTAGATCAGAAAAACAAAAGGATAGATGAAAGAACAATCACTAAGTAAAATCCATTCAAGTCCGAAGAAATTTGCATACCTTTTTAATTTAGTTTAAGTAGGTATAGCAATAATTGAGCTGTGATTGATGGAATATAATATGTGATTGAGCAGCCAAAGTTAGAGAAATCTGAGTTTGTACTCATTCTCTTGATGTTGATAGAGCAGGCATTAAGTAAATACAAAAGAAATGGATTTACAATGGATGAGCTTTGACTGGATATATGTATATTTCTTATGAATGGGACGCAAGATAAAGACAATGATCAGTTCTCTATGATTTCTTGATATTAATACAGCAATAACTAAGTTAGAGCGTAGCCTAAATTGTAAAGTAAATTATATAGTCTATTTCAAACTATTCGCATGCAGCATTCAGTTTAAATAAGTTTAAAAAAAAACAAATAATTAATAAATGAACTCTCATTATTTGCTCTTTCGCATTGGGTGGTTAAAGTTTTATGTTGCCCCACAGTGTAAAAGTTACCATAAAGTCAGTTAAAGATTTTTATTATGCTTGTGGCAAGATAAATGTGGACAACCAAGGACGGAGTCGCCATCAACGATGTCAGGCTGGGAACTGGCACTTAAAAAATTAAAAAAGTAATAACGAATAAAAAAAAAACAACAACAACAAATTTCGTGATCACCTGCAGCGTAAAAAGCAAAATTTTATGGTTAAAAATTCCGTGCGCGTAAGAATCATCAATAAATAAACGGCAACACATAGTAAAAATGTAATATTGAGTTTATAGCCTGCCCGTTTGCCTGCGCCAGACTGTGGGGGAGCGTGTTGTATCTGCAAGATACGCGCAAGCGACACACGAAAGCACTTGAAACACACTTCGCGTTCGTAGAGCGGCGGTGGGAGGTTGTTGGGGAGAGGGGAAAGAGGGGGCAGCATAGTGCTTTCAGAGCATAAATAACTCAAATGGCTGCGCATGCGCAAGGGCCGGATATGTTCGGCAGCGGAAACGCCACGTCTATTACATGGGCGTAGATATGCAGATACAAATGTATCTGAAAGCCGCACATTTCTATTTTTTGTTGTTTGTTGTTGCAGTTCTCGTTGTTGTTTTGCATGTGACGCAGTAATTTGAGCGTTGTGCCCGTAGAATTGTGTGGGCCGAACGAATTGTGAATGTATCTGCAACTGCAACTGCAACTGCAACTGCATCTGTAGCTACATCTGCATCTGTATCTGTATCTGCGTCGCTTTGTTGCTGCCAAGCAGAGCACGAAAATAGTTGCCGCTGCAATTGGAAACTTCTCATTAGCAGTCAAGGAGACGCTGCGACAGAAAGTGTTGGTTATTTGGCATTTCATTTTCACTCCACTTAACGGTCGGCCAGGAGGCAAAAGCGACTCTAATGAGATAAAGCCGCCGTCAAGGCAAATATTTAAAGGGTATCTCGCATAATAATAAATCATGAGGATCGAGAGCCTGGCTGGAAAGTGCATTTTCTGATTGCCGCTAAATGAATCACTTAACCCAAAGCAACCACAGCCGGGCAGCCGGGTAGCCGGGCAGCCACAGCTCGTGTCGGCTATATCAGACGCTCTTCAAAGAGCCGCTGCCGTTGTTTATAAGTCTTTTGTTCTGGGTGGGGGCAGCGTGGTGTTAATAAAGTTAAGCTGCAATAAAATTGAATTGTTCTCTGTCGAATGGCTGGGCTGATGCAGCGGCAACAATGTTGTCGCCCGAGCTGCTGATATAATAATGATATGTTGCCCGCTGGTAAATGCCGGTTTAGAGTCGAAATCGTTAAGGATATATACATATATTCGTTTATTTCGTTTACTTACTGCGCCTCATGCTCCAACATCGTTGAGGCCTTCATCACATCACGCTTGACCACGGGCCCAATGCGTATGGCGGAATACTGTAAAAGAGACAGAGATACATATACAATTGAGTGACAGATACGGATACAAGAGATATGATTTATGCCTAGACCTCCCAGAACCCAATTAAAACTAATCCGATTTTAATGCCGTTTCTTTAACACAATTTAAAGCTCTTGAACAAATACAAATTGCTTTAGAAAATATATTTGTTTCACATATTCATTTTTTATAAGTCTATTATTTTTAGCTTATGTTTATTTAAGTCCTATCTTGACTATACCCTGACTTATATTTGCACATGTTTGAAGTTAAATACCTCTGCATATAAATGCCTATTAAAATGCGGCCAACGGAAATGATAACAAAAATGTGACAATATTTTGCGAAAACAATCAAAGCGTTTCTATTGAACCATAATCGAATTTCAAATTCTGACGCACCACGCAGCTGGAAAGTTCGCAAAAATAGTGGGCGGAGGGAAAATGCGTAATAGCAGATGCAAAACTAATTAGATAAAATGCACAGAACGACATCGATACGACAACGGGTGCAAAAGGTAAAAGGTCGAGTTGCCAGCAAACTGACACCTACAGACAAATTGCTGACGTCAGCACTTCACGTTCTAAAGGAGGCCACAGGCACGAGACGTGAGGTCAGGGCAAGGGTTGTTGTCACGGCTGAGAAGCGCTCTTAAAGAGTTCATTTTAAAACCAAGATCAATCAGCGGAAGAGTTAGTGCTGTTAAATCAGCTATTTTCTAGCTAAACTTGGCTGTTTTCAGATTTCATCAACAGCAAATAGCTGGCATCTCAAAAACATATACAAATACAACCCTGTTTATATCAATTCATATCATAATTCAGCTATTTTTAGCTAATATTAACACTGCATTCAGCTGCGGCAGTTGCCAACACTGTTCAGAGTTCGTGTCTACATGGCTAAATAGCAGCTTGAAATTACAAATTGGATAATTGCTGTTTATTTTTATTCTTTTTTTTTTCTTCATTTTAGTTCTTATTGTTGCTACCCTTCTTTAGTTCTGCACGTTCCGGTCAACTTCCGTTCTTATGCACATCTATTATTTACATTTTGGGCCAACTTCCTTCACTGCCTTCGCGCTGTTGATTTCATTAAAAATGCGGTCGCAACGTGTTTATGAATGAAAATTAAGCAATAAGCTCTTCAAGCTGCCAGTGTGTGTGTCTGTGTGTGTGTGTCTGTGTGTATGCTTGTATGTGAGTATGCCTCTGTGCGATGCAGGAAGAATTACTTCCGTTGTTGTTGTTGTTTTGTTTTTGTTTTCATTTATACGTACATTTACTCATTCATTCATTTACTCATTCACTCGCTCGTTTGTTCACTCATTCATTTGTTTTGTATACCCTTTCAGGCGGTATTTTTACTTAAGCATTAAATGTGTAACGCCTTGAAATAAATTGTATCAAAAATATAAAATAGTTGTGGATTTGATTCGCAAATATCTATCTACGATATGATCTAAAAGTTTATGCCCTCATTTTAAAGCGCTTCTCTCTTGTAATTCACAGCTGTTATTGTCAAATATTAATTGATTTGTTTGCTAGGGTATTTGGTCTTCGACAAACGGACAATTTAGTTTTGTTTTTTCTTTTTCTTGTTTTCATATTGACGCTCTTGTTGTTGGTTTTTTGTGTTCTTGGCAGCGGCTACGTCGCATTAATGAAAACGTTGGCATTGTCTGCTTCTTCGCTCACTTCCTTCCTTTCATTCTTTTTTAGCCTATATGTAGATATATAGTACATGTGCCGCAAAACATGAGAAAAAGCGCACAAAATAAAATTCATTCATTAAATTCAGCGAACGCGCCATGGAGTAAGAAAGTGGGCTAGCCAGCGCGAGAAAGAGAGCGAGAGTGAGGGAGAGAGAGTGGGATCCAGTGAGAGGGTTGAGAGGGAGGTGGTGGAGAGCGCGTGTGTTAGAGCTAGAGCGAAACAGCTAATTTAGTTTGTTGCCTTTGCACAATGGACTACAATTTTCATTCGTTTTTTGCACCATTTCTTGACATTGTTGTTGTTCTTCTTCTTAACTTTTACGCTTCGACCAGCTCTACAAAGTTGTTGTAATGAGAAACAGCAATTATTAGAATTGCGAAAGGGCTAATCAATTTACTGTTTCAGCTGGCTTCTGCTACTACTACTGCTTGTTCTTCTTTTTCTTCTTGTTCGTGGTGGCTTTTTATATTCTCCTGACTTTGCATTTTGTAGTGGGCGTTGCGCGTTGCCAATGCAATCGCATATTTGCATGCAAGTACGTCTCGATTACAAATTGTTGGCAACGCTTCGCGCTAAGCATGGCAGAGTGCCTCGGCTTGCGAAACACTGCATGAGTGCGAGTGTATGTGTGTGAGTGTGTGAGTGTGTGCGTGTGCGAGTGTTGTTGACTTTTAATTAAAATGCATAGGGGAATCAAATTACCTACACAACCCTATCAGCGTAGGTATGTAGTATGTATATACGTAGCCTCTACTAGATAGAGTATTCAATGACGTCGACGCCCGCAGCAGCATAGCGACTAACAATTAAGGCAAAAGCAACCGCAAAAGTAGCTACATCAGCAGCAACAACAAAAACAACAAAAACAACAACAGGTTGATGGCTGCGTAGTTACAATTACAGCCCAAATACCTGTATTAAACGAAACTTACTCAACAGCAGCCACTCGCCAGTTGCATGCGTTTTCACTTATATACCCTATGCAGAGTGTACTTTAAATTTGTCAATCAATTTGCAAATTGCAACAAATGTCAGTTCCGATGCATGATTTAATTACTTCTAAAGTTAAGTAAGAAAGGTCGTATTGCAGGCATAATATACTTATGTATACTTATGCATGTATAACAAAGCCGATTGATTGATTGACGTTTCAAAATTGAATACAGTTATAAATGTGGTTATTGACTAAGTTACAGTTATATTTATAAGTATATCTATCAATTAACGTTTAAATAAACACCTTTCAACATGCATACAAACATTGTCTCCATTACAAGATATATAGTATGTATCTATAAATAGGCATTAATATAGATATACCTATATATGTATATAATTATAACCATAACCAATTTAGATGCCTTTGCTCAAGTTTTTCTCGTGTAACCTCAACCTCCCATCTTACATTTGATTTCGCCCTTTGCCGCTTTCGCATAATAGTTTTTCCTGGCGCTTATGTATTTGCCTGCATTATATAACCCCACGCAGCTGTAACTGTGATTCTGCCAACGTTAACTATAAATAAACACAGCAGCTCCATTAATTCTATTATAAGACTGACTTTCAGACCCTATCATATTACTGCAGTGTATATGTGGGTCTACTAATGTATTGGGTGCTTTGGCACGTCAAATATATCTATTTTGTTTTCTTGCTTTCCAATGCTGTGTGCGTTGGTTATTTCTGTGCAATTTTTCATTCATGAAAGAAAAAACCGTCACGGACGAACTAACAGACTCCCGAGTTGCTTGTTACGTATATTTTCATTCATAAAAGAAGAAGAAAAAAGTAACAAAAAGAAAAAAAGGCAACAAAAATTGTTTGGCATGAATGAAAACAACTAACTGCGTTGTTGCGGGTGCTGCCTATGTGGGGGTACACACACACACACACACACACACATTCCAATACCAATACCAGCAGACACACACGAAAAAGAGGTGAATAAGCAAACAGAGTTTTTTATGAATGGCAGCCACATCTCAGGTTGGCTAGCGACGACGACGTCGACGTCGACTACGCTATATTTGGCCGTTAACGACAACGAGAGGCAAATGTTAATGAAGCCGCAGTTGCCAACAACAACAGAGATTGCAGGCCAATTGCATAACGGTGCTTGCAACAGCAAACGCAGACGTTGCCACTGCGGCAGCAGAAACTCTCCATGTCTGTGGTTATTCCATGTTGACTGTCTTCTCTTCGGTTTTCTTTTTTCTTTTTTTTTTTTTTGGTTTTCCGACTGCGTCTCATAAAAAAATATGCAACCATATACACTGCGCACCATAAATCAGCGCCAAGTCTGTGGCGTAATGGAAATGCGGCTGCCCAAACTGTATGGCAATATGCATGCAGAGAGGTTAATTGAAGCAGCACCCACTGTTACCCGGTTGCCGCCACAAAAGACTTGGTAGCTGTACTTTAAACTACTTCCCTTTAAAGAAAAGCATATAAAGAGAAATTCTTCTGATTCGTGAAAACTAAGACTAAAAAATCCAACATGATATCCAAAATTCAAGTTTTCATGCAGGAGATGATATTTTGTATTCACGCCCCTAATGAAAGGCGGAAAAGAGGAGTAGCTTATGGAGAACACCCACTACTACAGCTATATACATGTATACCTACATATTCACAAATACATGCATTCATATATGTATATATTCAATTGGTGGAGAGTTTAATATGCTAGAAAAAGAGAGAGTTAAAGTGAAAACTTAAAAGAGATCCAGAGGAAGAGGGAAATTAAGCTATAAAAATATGAGAAGAGATTTCAAGCGTTTGCAATGATCTCTGTATAAACACACATAATCAAACACACACACACACACACACATAGAAACACACATTATATTTAATCGTATTTTATTTAATGTTGTTTTCAAGCGGTTTTCATATTTCGGAATGCGATTCTTTAATGGCCTTTGGTGTGAAATTCGCCAATCATTTAAATTGAGGGGCTGCTAATGAATTATTGTTATTGGTATAAATATTGTGCGTATTGGTTTTATAAGTGAATTATGTTAATCTTCGGCAAATGTGTGTTCGTGTGTGTGTGTGTGTGTGTGTGTGTGTGACGCACGCCCCCGCTAAACACATGGCCTGCAGATAAAGATAGCAGGCAAGCTGGCAGACAGTCGGCCAGGCAGACAGCAACAAGTGCAATTAATTTTTATGAATAGAAAGCGCGGCATTGATCTGCTGCTGCTGCCGTTACGCCCTGCCGCGTCGTGTTTAATTTATAGAAATGTATAGCAAATGTTTATTTGATCAATAAAATGAATTATTGTACGAGAGCAGATGTGCGTGTGTGCTTGCGTGAAAGAAAGAGACGGAAAGAGACTCAACACATTGTACAAACAAGCAAGCCGTCTGCCAAAATGAATGAAACAACAGAAATAACAACAATAACAGCAGCCAATAATAACTGAATGCCGCAGCATCGTGGGGGCTGCAATTAAAAAGAGCGCAGATGCCAGCAGCTGAGAGTGCAAGAGCAAGAGAGTAATGTAAATGTATGAATGTGTATGTGTAATTGATTTGTTTCCATACAATTTATTGCCTGTCTGCCGCTTGTTGCTCTTTATTTTTTTTTTTTTTTTAGGAGAAGCGTGTTTCATTTTTTTGGAGACACTTGCCGAGCTGGTTATTGTCGTCGTTGCTGTTGTTGTTGTTGCCATATTGTGAATTAATGAAATGCGCTCAATGAAATGATGAATGAGGCAGCGGCTCCAGCCAGACAGAAAGAGAGAGAAAGAAACTGTATGGACAATTGAAGCCGCATTTCAACAAGAAGAGAGCAGAATTTACTCTCTTGCACAACTGCAATAGCTATCGTTTTTATATCAATTTGAAGAGTTGATGGTTTCTAGCTCGTTCTGTTGAGGATGTGCCGTAAATTAAACACATACGCCTTTTTAACGCGAATGGCAATGTGTCTGAAATCAATGGAAAGCGTTTTTTATTTATATTGTTTTTGTTGTCTGCCAACAACAAGACACTTAAATGACAATTTCCGGTCAGTTTGGTCAGAGCCAATATAAATTGGAATCCCTGTTCGTATTTCACAGCGTGGGTGCTTCGAATAATTACTCGAGCTCAATGAAAATACACAAGCACATGTATACAAACAACATACATATGTATATACTTAGTTCCATATATTGATATAAATACCACAGACGAGATACTCTAGTCGAGAGCGGGAGAGCAGAGGAGATACTCTTGAAAAAAAAGCTGAGATTTGAACAGAAGAACTTTATAGAGCTAGCTTTATTTAGCTAGGTTTTTTATTTTTTATAATTGTGTAACTCTTAGCATGTTACATAATCCGCAACAAAACTAATATGCCCACTGCAAACGCAATTAAATAGTTGACAAGCAACCGCATGGTCGGTTTGGTATGTGCGTTGGCGCTAGTTAGTTACTAAATTTGGCTTAAACGAAGGCGGAACTTGTTACATAGCCGGCCGGCCGCTGCCCACATAACCCGCTCGCAAGTCATGAATGAATGGATGGCAATCAAGCGGCGTCTGTCAGTTTGTCACTCCGTCAGTCTGTCACTCCGTCGGTCTGTCAGTCAGGCCGAGAGTTTGCCATAATTGATTTTTGAAACAACCGCAAAAAAGTTGACGGCGACAAATTTTGCGTTTCAAATGTGAAAACCGACCAAAGCCATATATGGAAGGCTCTATGTAAGTATGCCAGCCTTGCAGTTACCCTATAACGAATAACTAGCGTAAACTTACAGTTAATGCTGCTTGCTCTGATTCCTTTCTATTCGAATCTCAAAAAGAGATGATATAATGGCTTTGTGCAAAGGTCTGTAACAGGCAGAAGGAGGCTTCTCCAATCCCAAGAAGTCGTCTGCCTGTCCTTCCGTCCGTCTGTGTGAGACTATGAGAGCTATGAGAGAAACTTGAAATTTGGAGCCTAGGTTATCCTATTGCCCGCATAAATCATCTTTTGCTCAGCTCCGTTACCAAGCAATCGATAAATATCGATTTTCAGATTAGATTTTCGATCATATTTTGGAGCTTATATTACTAGAGACACCAAATATTACATTTAGATTCTCGTAGCGTATTCACATATCTTAAATATACAACATTTTGCATTACTACCCGCCGTTTTGATAAAACTGAAAAAATAAGCACATTTTAAGAGATACTGCGTTGGGCATTAGTATGTGAGCACTTACGTATGAGATTTGTAAGCTTACAAAATTGTATAATGATCGGACAATAAACACCCGAGTTAATCAAGAATGCATCTCCCATATATAGTGTTGGGGTAAGAGAAGATAAGCATAGCCGCAGCTTAGCTTACGGCGTGCTTGTGTGCTTTTTTATGTCTATGTATAAAAGGAAGTTTGAGTGTTAGGTAGAGGGTATCTCCTAGTCGCGCACTGCCAACTAGAGCACTCTTGCTCGTTCCACTCTGTTATATTCTATTCTATTTTATTCCATCATAAGCTGCTCAATTTTAGAAGCGAGTGATTTACATTGAATAGATTGTTTTGGATGAGTTCACAATAAATCAGATGCCACCACGTTCCAGTTGTTTGCCACAACAGTTGTCAACTGTTGCACGCCTCTGACGAGCATTATGTAAGTTAGTCTTGGCCAATTTGCATAGTTGTCTGTGTGTGTGTGTGTGTTGCGTTGGCGTCTCGATTTGGTTGTTGCCTTTTGGCTTGGGAAAAGTGTTTGCAGGCAGGCAGGCCTGCATAAATGATGAAAATGATGAGATGACTGTGGGAAAGCCTACCAAATGTGGGCTGCTCCTAATGAGGTTAGCTAATTGAGCTGGCCCGGGGGCAAAACGAGTTCCAGTTAAATCCAAATCAAATATTTATGTGTAACATTTGAAATTCTATAGAAATGCGATTCGCTTGAATTTCGCTAAGTAATTGTTTTCTTTATCTACTAACTCTGGTATTTGGAGTGAGAAAGGGAATAGCAGAGAAGAGTATAATATAATATAATACCATAGAGTATAGTACAGTATAATATAGAGTATATTCAGTATAGTACAGTATAATATAGAGTATATAGAGTACAGTATAATATTATAAATTATTATAGAATGTAGTGTAGTACTATATTAAAGAGCATTTATGTAAATGGGAACCCTTCTGAGACAGAAATATGTCTAGTACTGCGAAAGAATTATAATAACTCCGAAGTTTTAAGTAAGAATTGGAATAGTAGGGTATAGTACCGTATAATATAGTATAATATTATGGAGTATTATATTAAAACATAGTATAAGATTATAGAGTATAGTTCAGTATAATATAGGACTATATTATAGAGCAGTAAATGGGAACCCTTCTGAGCCACAAATAATTCTAGCACTGAGAAATGGAATACTAGGGTATGCTATGGTATAATATTTTGTGAGAGAAATAATTCTAGAGTTTCGAAAGCGTACTAATATCTGTGCTTTTTCATATAACTATAACAAATACAATAAATACATATGTGTGTATATGTACTTAAAATGTTGTTTATTGTTGTCAACTTCCGCTTTGCATTTCCGCTGCTTGGCATCAAATTTGAATCCGAAAGAACTATGAGAAGCCACACACATAAAAACGATATTGTTTACATATAAATATATATAGGATTCTATTTTTTAGATGGCATCAAATGGCAAATGCTGAAAATTCATTCATGAAATGCGTTCAAAACAAATAAATTGAAATAAAAGCGCAAACATATAAATATATATTTGTAATGAAGCGAAATTATTTGCGAATTGCAATACGAGTTGCCATATCCGTTCAGGTACATATACTCGGCATATATACATATATATATATATATATATATATATTATATATATATATGTGCGTTTCATAGTGTATTTGGCTGGCGTATATATAGAGCGCAGCGTATTTTTAGTTGGTGTTCAATCTTTTCGCGATTGGGGGGCAGACCTGCCAGAGATCGGTTGTCCGCTTGGGTTGGGTTGGGTTGGGTTGGGGCAGTGCGTGTTGTTGGCTACGCGCCCGTCGCCTGGCTGCTTGTGGCATGAATCATTCGATGTGGCCGGGATTGTAGTTGTTGTTGTTATTGTTGTTGCAACTATTTGCAACGCATTTATAAAAATACATTTTATGTTTACGCCTGTTCGCGACGTGCTCGTCGCTGTCTGCCGCGCTGGCTGCGAGGACGCCAGAAGGAGACGGACGCCAGAAGGAGACGGACGCCAGAAGGAGACGGACGTTAGAAGGAGACGGGCGCCAGAAGGAGACGGAAACGCAGGTGGCGACTGGCAACTGGCAACTGAGCTCCGAGGCTTAGGCAGACGCCGCCGTCGCCGCCGCCTCAGGCACTCATAATTTTCCAAAAATACTTTTTGTCCGACAATTTACAACTTTTTTGCCATATTTCACTAAATTCAGTTTTGAAAATAAATCGAAAAAGCGATGCGTAAAACTGTTTTTCTCTATTTTTGTTTTTAATGTTACTAATTTGTTGCTCGACCAAGTTCTATATAAACTGTTTTTGTACGCATTTTTATAAGGTAGGAATTTTTTTTTTTTTGGAAATTATAGAGTAAATATATTTAAGATGAAGATGTAGATAAACTAGAGAGCGAGAGCTTTATGTGGCAGTCTTTTACAGATTCTACCCATTTATATTATATTCAATTTAGAGCGATTTTTTATGGGCTGGAAGATGTAGGTATATAGGCTATAGATATAGATATAGAAAATAAAATATATATATTCAGTATTTAACTGCCTCAACTTCCTTGATTTAGAGGATGGGGCAGTTATCCTAATTATTTATCATTTCCTTAAATTGAATTCTTTTTCTTTAATTTTGATTTGCTTCAATTCTGTAATTCCGAGCTAAGGGGGTGGGAAATTTTGACCTATGTCTATATACGATATTTAAGGGTACCATTTTTACATGAATTTCGACCGAAAATAATGTTCTCAGATTTAGATGCCAAATTGATCTAGAGGCCAAAACATTAACAAAAATCCAAACCTCGTGAAAATCGGATATATCGGAAATTTTGACCTATGTATGTCTATACAGGATATTTGAGGGTACCTTTTTTACATGAATTTCGACCGAAAAAATTATTCTAAGATTTTGATGCCAAATTGATCTAGAGGCCAAGCCATGAACAAAGAGCCAAATCTCGTGAAAATCGGATAAAGTTTGACCGAGTTATGAGAGTGGGAAATTTCGACATATATATATATACGATATTTTAGGGTACCATTTTTACATGAATTTCGACCGAAAATAATGTTCCCAGACTTAGATGCCAAATTGATCTAGAGGCCAAAACATTAACAAAAATCCAAACCTCGTGAAAATCTGATGAGATTTGACCGAGTTACGGAAGTGGGAAATTTTGACATACATATATATACGATATTTTAGAGTACCATTTTTACATGAATTTCAACCGAAAATAATGTTCTCAGATTTAGATGCCAAATTGATCTAGAGGCCAAAACATTAACAAAAATCCAAACCTCGTGAAAATCTGATGAAATTTGACCGATTTATGGGGATGGGAAATTTTGACCTATGTCTATATAGGACTCAGTGTTCAAGGATTTCATTGTGTTATGTATATCAAGGATTTCACTGTGTTGTGCTATTTAAAATAGGTTCTTAATTCTTCTTCCACTTCTCTTACCCTTACTTAAGACGAACAATATTTGAAAATATAATTATGCCTAATGAAATGCGTATCGACAAAGAAATAACTTATCTAAAAGTTATGCTAGCTATAAAAGTTTCTATGTCAAGACCCAAATCGATATTATGAGGAACTGCATCTGTTTCTCACGCTCTCGAGTCGGTTTCACGTTGATTTAAATTAATTCTCAACCTAATTTCTCACTTACCGGAATCTTTGAAGTGCGTAGAAATTCGAGCAGAGCTTCCAAGGAGCCCAATGTTGAGGCCTGGACGTAGACGCCGCTTGGAGCCAATTTGATGTGGCTAAGCGCGCTCTTCAGTTCGCGAGCAACTTGCTCTCTGGAATTGACAATAAATGGGATTAGGATGTAGAAAGGAAATTTGTGCAGTTCAGACTAACTTGCATATCTCGACCTCGTCGGGTTTGTGCGCAATGAGCAGATTAATGCCGGCAATGGCCTTCTCCAGATCCTTGGCGGCGATCTTGACGCCCTGAGCTGCCTTCACCTCCTTGTATTCCACATAGGCGTTCTTAACGCGCAGCTCCTTCATCGGCTGCGGCATCAGGAGCGAACGAATCTGCGTGGTAATGGGCCCGTCTGTGCCGGCCAAGATCATGGTCTGGCCCTCGCGCAGCCTGCCATTGATGAGTATGGCATCGATGGTGGTGCCCAGGCCGGGTATGGCCTTCACCTCCAGCACGGTGGCCTGCAGCTCCTCGGAGTACATGAGCCGCTTGGTCAGCATATTTTGGCAAAAGTCGGTTATCATGAACAAGAGGTTGCCCATGCCCTCGCCCGTGATGGCGCTGGTGGGCACCAGAGAGATGTAGGTCTTGGGATCTGTGTTCTCGTAGAAGAGCGCTGCGTTCAGACCCTGCTCGGCAAACTGTAGTATCACTTCCTTGGTGCGCTGCTGGAACTCCAGCTGTGTGTTCGTCTGCTGCTCCTTGATCACGTCGCGTACGTCGCGGCGGGCGAGCACCTGCCAGTCATAGAGGCGATCGATCTTGTTGAGGGCCACGATGAAGGGGCATTTCTTCTTCTTGAGCAGCTGTATGGACTCAAGGGTCTGCGGCTCCAGGCCGTGCATAATGTCTACAACCAGAATGGCAATATCACAGAGAGACGAGCCGCGATTGCGCAGATTACTGAACGATTCGTGGCCGGGCGTATCAATGATGAGCAATCCGGGCAGACGATGCTCAAAGCTGGCGACATTTTTCACATATTTCGTTTGTTCCTTGATGGCATCGATGGGAACGTTGGTGGCGCCAATCTGTTGCGTAATGCCCCCCGCCTCCGAGTCCTGGACATTTGTGCGTCGCAGCTTGTCCAAGATTTTCGTTTTGCCCGTGTCCACATGGCCGAGCACACAAACGACGCCGGCGCGCAGCTCATCCGTGGTGCGTTTCTTCTCCGCCTCCGATTGGCGTTTGATGATGCGCGCCTCGGCACGCAGGCGACGCGATTCGGGATCATTGGCCTGTGTTGTGTCCTCCTTTTCGGACGCTTCGCTCTCCTCCTCGGACTCATCGCTGTCATCGTCGGTATCGCCATCGTCGTCATCGGATTCAGCTTCATCCTGGGCACCAGTTTTGCCATTGTTGGTGGTTGTGGTGGTTGCTTGAGAGGATTCGTCCTCGGCTTCAGCTTCGCTGTCAGTCGCATCCCAACTCTCCTTAACCGCCTCTTCCTTGGCCTTTTGTTCGGCTGCAGCAGCAGCTGCGGCTGCTTCGGCTGCTTTTTGTGCCTCATCCTTGGCCTCCTCCTCGGTGGCGTCACCCTTGGGACCCTTCTTCTTGTTGGGACGTATGCGCGTGCCTGTCAAGCATTTATTATAAATGAATACCAGCTACATAAAGCTACGCATACCAACTCACCTGGCCTGGTCCCACGCCTGTCGTTGGGATCGGGTATTTCCAGGCCCTGCGCCTTCAGTGAATCCAACAGCGCCTGGGCACGGGCACGATCCTCCTTTTGCTTCTTGGTTAGCAGTTTGCCCTCGGCCTTGAGGCGCGCCTTGCGTTCGGCCTCCTTTTGTTTCTTCTTCTCTTTGCGCTCGGCTTCTATGCGCACCGCCTCCAGACGCGCCTCTTCGCGTTCATCCTCTAGGCGCATGCGTTCCTCTTCCAGCTTTTGCTGACGTTCCTCCTCCTCCTTGCGCTTCTTGAGCTGCTCCTGCATGGCGGCCACCATCGCTGCGGACATGCCCTTCTTTTTGTTGTCCTTTTTCTCCTTCTCCTCGTCGACCTCAGCTTTTTTATCCTTCTTGCCCTTTTTCTTATTCTTGCCCGTCTTGCCGCCATCATCGGCATCTTCTGCATCGGCATCTGGCTTTGTCTCATTCTCGGGCGCTGCTTCAGCTTCTGGCTCTGGTTCCGGCGCTGGAGCTGGAGCTGGCGCAGGCTTCAGCTTGGGCTCGAGAGCTGCGCGCTGCTTGGCCAGCGCAGCCTCTCGTTTCTGTCGCTCCTTCTTCTCCTTTTTCTTCTGAGCTGCCGTTTTCAGTCCGCCAACATCATCATCTTCATTGTCATTCTCATCAAGGTCTTCGGCGCCGACTTCTTCGGCAGTCGCTGAAGTTGCCTTTTTGCCCTTCTTTGGCTTCTTGGCAAGCTCATCGGCCACCTGCTCGGCTTCAATGGTAGCTGCTGGCGCCTCGCCAGCATATTCCGCCTGCAATTCTGCCAGCATTTTGTCCAAATCTTCGTCGTCATCTTCCTTACCCTTGCGCTTGGCCTTTTTGCCCTTCTTCTCGTTCTTTTTTTGTTGCTTTACAACCACCGCCTCTTCCTCCTCGGATGAGATTTGTGCTTCCGGCGCATCATTCTCCTCATCGTCATCGTCGTCCACCAGCAAATTGAAAGCGGACTTCTTGGAAGGCTTTTGGCTTGGCTCCTCATCGGAGTCATCGTTTGCATTCTTAGCCTTGCCCTTGCCCTTGCCCTTCACATTCAACTTCTTGACGGCCTTTGTTATGGTCTCAATTGGCGCATTGTCGTCGCTGCCATCATCTGAAGCATTGGCATTTTTCTTGTTCTTCTTTTTGCCCTTCTGCTGATTCTTCTTGTTGTTGGTGCTGACCTGGTCGTTGTCCGAGTCTATGACAGTATTGGTTTCCCTGTTTCGGAAAGTAAACGTAGTTTAGCAGAAAGTTGCCAACATGCCATCGTGGCACCACAAACAACAAACAACAAAAAGAGTACTCACATTTCGTCCGCCGATGAACCACCCTCAGCGGTGGTCAGTATCTCTTTCTTGCCCTTTTTAGCTTTAACCATCTTTCCTGGCGCAGTCTCAACACGCTTCTTCTCGGAACACCCACGAAACGCCGAAATGAATTCACTGCTGAAAATGTACACGCGACGGACAGGCAACGACGGGTCTCGGTTCCTGGCTTTACAGCTGTAGCTGCTGGGCTCGTTGCTGCTGCTGACTGATCTACTCTTACTGGCGGCACGATGGCTCCTATGTTAAGCGTCAAATTCACAACTTACTTGTTTGAAGCTATTTGGCGTTTCAAGTTGCCAAAAAAAATTATAAATTTTCTTTGCACGCCGATTCGGTTAGCGAATACGATGCACCTGTGCAAGTGATGTGCCAAACAACGATTGCACTATCGTCTATCGATAGTTAGTATATTCTTTTGATTTCGATATTCTCTTGTACAAAAAGTTTCAATTTAGGCTATTGTCTTATCTCATGTGCTCATTTGATTAAACAAATAATTTAACCATCACTAACTTACTTAAACAATTAATGCAGGGAATACCTTGTATACAGATTAGACTAATCGATAGTTTGTAACAATGTTTTGCAATTATCGATGGGCCACACTATTGCTATTGTGACTACAGTGTGTTGTGGAATGTATTCAAGCTGAGGTGCTCAAATGGCACTGTCAACCGCTTGTTTGGTAAAGTTAGCAGCTGTTAGCTTTAGGCTTATACGATATTTAGCGTTTCGCTTGTTAATTTAACTCCTTTTTTAAATTTATTTAAATAATTTAGTATTCTTTTGAATTAAACAATTCACTATTTTATATTCAAGACATACCTAACGGCCAAAAATGATTTGATTGCTGTTAATAACTTTACAGCAAAGTGTTAAGTTATAACGTCAAAAACAGATGTTTAACAAGCCGAGTTAGGTTTAAGGTTATGTGTGCGGCGTTCATTCAGTCTCAAACCAAACTTCAAAGTTGTGCGAACGCCGGATTGGATTTTCATTTGACAGACGCAAAAGAAAAGCGTCAAATTTAGGCATATTTTAGCTTGGTTTTAGGTAACTTCATTTGATATTGTGTTTGCTTGCATTTTCAATAATATTAAGTCAATTATATATGGCACTAGGCAAATTCCAATTACGCGCCTTCGTTTTACGCAGCGTCAGTGTTTTTTTGGCGGCCTCGTAGGACCATGTCGATTATGTCCGGCGAAGCAACAGGCATCAACGACAGCAACAATACACCCAGTATTTCAGAGAGCAGCGGCAATAGTGCTGAGGTCTGTTGAAACTCGATGCCCGCGCTCTTAGTTGTGTGTACTATATACGTATAAGTATTTCATGACTGCCCCCCCCCCCCTCTCTCTCTCTCTCTCTCTTCCCTTGCACTTCAGATCAAGAAACTCGATAGCCAGTCGACAAGCAAAGTAATATCGCTGATAACCAGCGAAAGCGGCTTCAAAGAGGAAACTAACGACAGCCACTTGAGCCGGCTGCAGCATCTGCGCAGCGAGCTGAACTACATCAGCGAGACGGACTGGATGTACGAGAGCCTCGAGAAGAAGCCGCAGCAATAAGTTCACCCACGCGGCAAGATGTTGTCGTTCTGGAGCAAAATCTTCCAGGGCAACGAGAAGGAGCGCGAGCACAAACGCGATCTGCTGCAAATCGAGAATAGTTTCCTGGACCAAGAGCCAAGCAATGATAACAAAGATTACAACAATGGCAACAGTTCCCCAAACTGTCTGCATATGCTAGACTCGGCTGGGGGCAACGAAAATAACAAACTAATCGGCACTTCCTGCTCCGCGCGCAAGGGTGTTATCACATTTTTAACGGAACAGAATGGCATTATTGATAAGTCCATAGCCTTTAAGGGACAGGCCGCCGGGCAGCTGTTCCATGAGCTAACCGTTGGCTCTGTGGTCGAGTATTTGACTTATCAGCAGGAGGATGGCGTCAGCAAGGTGATCAAGATACAAAAAATCATTGATCAGTCGTGGGAGGAAACAACAGACAACAAGGTAATCCTCAACCCAGCCAATATCTCGGCCAATGCAAATGATAATTTATTTCTAGGTGGCGGAGGTGCTGGAATCCCTGAAGCTCGTCCAGCCCGTCTATTTTAAAACGCAGCTACGCAACATTCTGGGCAACATCACGCAGCGCCTGCCCTCGGCGATCGTGGTGGACACGGACTATGGCGAGCTGAATGTGGACCTGGACAACATTGAGTCGAATTTTATACCCAAAACGGGTGACGAGATCACGCTCATATGCAATGTTCAGCTGGATGACGGCTATCTGGACAAACAGGGCGAAATACTGGGCGTGAAGAAGATCTTTCCGACACGCATCGAACCAGACCAGAAGTGCACCGTCGAGCGTGTCTTCGAGGAGTTTGCTGAGCTCACCAATGCCTATGTGCTCAAGGAAGATGTGCCCAAAGGCATTCAATTGCATCTGGGCGACATTGTGAAGGTCGATCTCATCGAGTGCAAACACGTAAGGAAACTAAGCATTATATATTATATTTATATATGCTCTCGTGGAGGAGGGATGTCTATGTAGCGAGTAGAAGAAGACATATCCAAATCCCTCACAAATATACATAAATATATAAACAGACTATTCTAACGATCCATCTAGCTGATATTTATATATTTTTGCCTGCCCACAGTCGAAATTCTCGCGTCGCGCCATCAAGTTGTCTGTGCTGGAAAAGAACTTTGGCCAAATCAAAAACAATCCACTGAATGCTTCGACAGGCACTAAGCGTGCCGTTTCCATCGAGGGCGAGGATCGCTTTGTGTTCACCGAGCAGTGGAAGAAGCACCACGTCACCTTGAAGGTGAGAAATGTGGGCAAGCGGACATTTGAGCTTGTCCACATTGATATACCGAATGCCTCGGATGCACAGATCACTGTTGTTGAGCCGGTCAGCTCGAGAAGCATCGATATGGGTGGCCATATATCGGTGATCTTTGAGGTGCACACCCGGTTTATTGGCGAATCGAAGGAGTACTTCACGCTCCACTTTGACACGTTCAAGGTGACGCGCTTTCTAACCGTCGTTGTATGCACAACGGAGGAGGATGCCTTGGAGGCGAAACGCCGTCTGATTGCATCCGAGCAGCTGATGGTCAGTGGACGCACTGCGCGCCAGCGCTCTCGCCACTATGCCTATCAGGTCTACTCGAATAAGAGCCCATTGGTGCCGGGTGAATCGATTGCCACCAAACGTCGCTTTGTACCCGTGCATCTGTCCAACTACGATGTGCCCGAAAAGCTATGCAATATTGTGCTGAAAACTGAGAGCATGTCCGATGTACGCGAGCTGTTGGGCGTTCAGTATCCATTCCTCGACGAGAGCTTCGCCTTCAGCAACTATGTGCAGCGCTTCGCGACGATGCTGCATCTGGAGGAGATTGATTACAATGTCAACTTTCGCAATTACGATCGGGAGCGTGCCCACTTTAATCGCGAGGGCGAATACCTCTCGCTGCAAATTGAGAATCTCGCTGAGCGTCGCCCCTCGTTGGTGCTGGGCGATACTGTGAACGCCATCAATCCGTGGGTGGAGCCGGACAGCAAGGAGAACAAACTGTTTCAGGGCGTCGTCCACAAGGTGTTCTTCAATCGTGTCCATCTCAAATTCAATGCCAACTTTCAGCAGAAATACAATGGCGAGGATTATCGCCTGGAGTTCCACTTCTCGAGATTTGCCTTCCGCAAGCAGCACCATGCCACGTCGCGCATTGGCGGCCATATGGGCGAGAATTTTCTATTTCCCAGCAAGGTGGCCAAGCGCGATCATGTTCAGTTGGAGGTCGAGTTCAAGGAGGACAACATGTATCTGTATGACGACAAGCTGAGCTGGTTCAATGAGGGCCTGAACTGCATCCAAAAGCGTGCCGTTTACAACGTGCTGCGCGGCGAAACGGAGAATATGCCTTACGTGATCTTTGGGCCGCCGGGCACCGGCAAAACTGTGACTCTGGTGGAGACCATCCTGCAGTTGGTGCGCCATGTGCCGGGCTCTCGCCTGCTGGTGGGCACGCCATCGAATAGCTCTGCAGATCTGATTACCAAGCGCATCATTGCGAGCAAAGCGCTTAACCATGGCGAATTTATACGTCTCGTTTCGCAAAACCAGGTGGAGAAGGATCTTGTGCCGCCGGAGCTGGCGAGCTACTGTGCCACCGTCGACATTGGCACTGTCGATTCCGACCATGACAGCGTGAGTTGCTTTAATTATCCCAATTCCAATTGCAAAGGAAATTAACATATTTTTGTTTAGATGATTATCACCGAATCGGGTCTTAAGCTGCGCTGCCAGGCCAAGTATCTGGGCAAGCATCGAATCACTATCAGCACCTGCACCACGCTGGGCAACTTTATCCAAATGGACTTCCTGCCTGAACACTTTACTCACGTGCTCATCGACGAGGCCGGCCAATGCACGGAACCGGAGACGATGGTGCCGATTGTGCTTTTGGCGCGGAAACGCAGCCAAGTGGTGCTCGCCGGTGATCCTCACCAGCTGCAGGCGATTGTTACCAGTCGCTACGCGAACGAGCTGGGCCTGGGCATGTCCTATCTGGAGCGCTTGCTGGAGACTTCGCCATATCGCCGGGACATGCAACGCTTTCCCAACAGCTCTGGCTATAATCCCAGCGTGCTGACTAAACTGTTGTACAACTATCGGGCGCTGCCCTCGATTATGAGCGTCTACAGCAAACTCTTTTATGACAACGAGCTTATCTCCATGGTTTCGGACAAAGACTCGCGGGAGGTGCGCTTTCTAGCCGAGCTGCAGGCGATTTTTGAAGCTCACCAGGACAGGCCGCGCACTCACGGCACCTTCTTTCACGGCATCATGGGTGAAAATTTGCAGGATTTCGATTCGCCGTCCTGGTACAATCCTGCCGAGGCTCGCGAGGTCTTTCTATTGACCATACTCTTGTATCGCCGCAACGTGCACCACGAACAAATCGGCATACTGACGCCCTATGCGAAACAGGTGAAGACGCTGCGGACCATGTTCATCGCTGCGGATTTGACCATGCCTAAGATTGGCTCTGTCGAGGAGTTTCAGGGTCAGGTAAGCACTTGGCTTTATCTAAGTGCTCTAACTACATTTTAATTGACTCTTCCTTTTTTTGGTCTTAGGAACGTGACATCATGCTCATCTCAACGGTTCGCTCCTCGGAGTCCAATCTGCGCGCCGATGCTCGCCTCAGTTTGGGTTTTGTGCGCTGCAACAAGCGCATGAATGTGGCCATCTCTCGTGCCCGCTGCCTGATGGTCATCTTTGGCAATCCCAAGCTGCTCGCCGTCGATGATTGCTGGCGTCATTTGATCCTCTTCTGTGCCAACAACAATGCGTACTTTGGCTGCGAAATGCCCGCATCGATCACAGCACAGGGCGATGAGTCCGACGGCAACGAATCGGACGTGTCCGACTTGGTGCCTTAAGGCCGCTGGCCGCATATTTACTTAACCGAAGTTCCTTACTCCGCTAGATTTATCCAAAGTCTTCATTAAGACAGCAAAAACGAAATTGAATTACTGAACTGTCTCTCCTGACGAATTTATTTTCATATATGTATGTACTCATTCCAGTATAGACTTAGCATATGTAAGCTATTATCCTTTAATACAATAAATGAGCTTTGAATCAAATTTACAACTAAAACAAGTGTGTGATTTAAAAAAAAAATCATTTAAGGCAAAAAAAAGAACAAGTCGAAAACTGTTTTAAATATTTTTTTTTAGTGGTGATCCATTTTGTGTATCGTGACTGATCTAAGACGCGGCTCACGAGGGGGAAAAGGGATCTTTTGTTAATAGCAGCAACTCATAAATAATTAATTTTAATATTGTAATTGCAGAATTTAAATGAGATAAACTATGTTATATTAAAATTAATTCGACTGTGCGTGATTTCTTATAGTGGTTCAGGTTCACTTCGTGCTGGAAAAAATCGCCCATCTCTCACTCCTTTTAACAACTTTTACGGTTATTGGTGCAGTGTGTACACACTGTGCTTTAACCGTTATTGTCGGCCATACTTTTGAGCTGCTTGTTATGTGTGCGCGTTCGCAATGAGTTTCAAAGCAAACGAAATCAATTTTTATGTAAATAGAAACATATAAACGACACGCAGGAAAATGGCTAAGCCTGCGCTTGAGGGCAACATCTTCACGCTCAGCGAGAAAAATGAGCATGAAAGAACCAAACTCGAGGTACGCACGCGCTAAGGTTATATATACGAATGTGATTTTATTTTGGTTTGTACTCTGTGCCTTTTGCAGCGCCTGTCGAAATCCCAATGGTTGAGCGACTACGCAATCGACATTTTCAAAACAATGAAGGAGTCCGAGATGCGTCGTCGTCAAGTGTTTTTCATGTCGACCCAAATCGATCACCGACCGAAGCTCCTGCAGCTTTGCCAGCTAATCACGCGCACCTACAAGCTCAGCCGCTGCGCCTTGCATTTGTGTAGGTCCAAAGATCCTCCAGCATAAATGTATAAATCGAAATAACTGAATACATTTGCAGCCATTTATTATCTGGACCGTTTCCTTGATTTCTATACCATTCGCACGGACAAGCTGCAACTGATTGCCTTGACCTGTCTGCACATTGCGGCCCAGATCGAAAACCAGGATGCATTTGTGCCGCGCTACAGCGAAATGAACCGCCTGATCAAGGACTGCTACACAGCATTCGAGTACAAGGCCGTCGAACGCAAGGTTCTCACCTTCTTTGAGTTCAACCTGATGCGACCCACGACGGCCAGCTTCGTGGAGATGTTCGCCTGCAGTTTTCTGACACGCGACGATTATGCATCCTACTGCCAACAACTGGATGAGCTGCCCGCACTGGCAGCCAGCTATCCGCGTTACAGTTGCTTCGAGCAAATGCTGGCCTCACTGGCACAGCTACTGCTCCGCATATCCGACTACACTCTGAGCAGTAAGCTGACGATTTCAATTTATTATACCCTGAACCCATGGGAATGGCTTACAGGGTATATTGTTTTTGAGAGAACGGTTGAGGCAGGAAGCGTCATTGCCCCCATTCATTTTATAAATTCTTGGTCAGGAAGTCGAGAGGGACTAATGAATCTAGCCGTGTCCGTCCGAAAAAACTAGACTTAAAATTTATATTCTATACCATACCCTCTTTAATTTTATATGAGCCCACTTTCTTAACTCAAAAGTTGTAAGTGCGAGATACACAAAACTTCATATGTAGGATCTCTGATAGCACATACAGCTCTCGCATTCCGTCCACATTATTTTTAAATTTAGAGCCTAGGGCTTTGATATATTTCCACTTTTGTATGCCATGTCAGTCATGGAAACTTCATTAGAACAACAAACACAAAAGCTAAAAAAAAGATGCATTTTGCATACATAGTGTGGGGAAAAGGGAAGAAGCGCAGGCTGCATAAAAAGCTCAGAAGGAAGTTTCGTATAGGAGAAATTTTGGCGCTGAGTTCAGGGAATCTCCTAGTCGGCCACTGCCGACTATAGTTGTATTTTGTATTATTTAAATTAAACCAAATAAAATGTCAATTGCAGTCAACAGATTTAGCAACGAGCCGCCCTCTCTGCTGGCCGCAAGCTGTATTGCGGCAACGCGACAGGTTTGCGGCGTGCCCAAGCGCTGGACGCCCTACCTAACGCAGCTTACGTCGTACACTGAACACATGGTAGAGCCATGTGTGGACGTAATCACACTTTATCACTACTATCACGCGATGCCCGCTGTGAAGGGACAACAGCTACAGGAGAGCAACTGGCCCAGTCCAGATTCTGGCTTTGAGGAGAGTCTCCTAACACCCCAAATGAAAGTTGTTTCCGTTGAAGTGGAGGCCTTTAATGTTATAGCCGTGCAGCTACAATCGCCCGGCACACAACAACAAACGGCATTGGGCAAACGTAGTCGCGATAACGACAAAGGAGATCTCCAGCCAAAGCGCTTGAAGATGGACCAAGGGCATGGACAAACCTAGCATTTATTACTACACTCCTTAGACTTTCGAATAGTCTAACCTTGAATTTTTAATTTGCTAGCTAAAATCGCAAACTTTGTATGAAGTATTATTGTTTTGGTTAAAAGTAAGGACTCTATGTTTTTGCTTATACATGATTCTAAAAGAAATGTATAATTATATATAGGTATATATATATACATATGTGCCTTCGAAGAGTACAATAAACAGTTCATTTAAAATGTTGTTCTTTAAACTTTTTAAAGGGTATAGGAATCGGGCATTTTGCTTACAAGTGGAAAAATGTGCTGGATGCCATAATCTCATGGCGTCTGTTTAGCTCGTGATCAATATTAAATTTTAATTTTATATAAATAAAAGAAACTAGAAAAAAGTAAGTACTCACGTTATACCTGCAGCAATTACCTCCCGGTTAAATAATCAGCAGATTGCTTACGCCTTGTCCCTCTTTCGCCGCTTTAACTAATTGAGAATTGCAAGCGTCAAGCCACGAAAAGAGTACAGCGTGCACGCCAGATTAGATTTGTTGTAGGTTTTATCCTCCTTATTTAAATAAGAACACAATTGTATTTCTGTTTTCCATGAGAAGGCTTTTTCGGTGTTTTTGTTTCTTTAATATTGTTGTTGTAAAGGATTTTTGTTGTTTTTCTTTTGTTCTTTTAGTTAACTTGTGTTTATATGTTTTTTTGATTTGTCGGCAAATTTTTGTTTCTTTTTTTTGGCGTATTAAAATTATGTTTTTATACAATTGGACCGAAAATAGTTTTTTAAATTTACAATTTTTAAAGCATTTATCAAAGTCTGTGGTTCTTGTTATGTGTGTGTGTGTGTTCGTGTGTGCATGCATGTGTGTGTGTGTGATATTGTTTATTATTGTTGTTGGAAATAACCTTCTCAACCTCTGATCCATCTAACATCACTTCAGCGTCCTGTCAACTTTCCTACTCCTAACTCCAAAACAGTCACAGACGCTTTTCCGCTTGAGAAAAGCGCATTAAACCGTTTGTTACATGTTTTTCTTTTCTCTTCCGATTTGTTTTGTTTAAAGTACGAAACAAATTCGCAGGCTGATCATCAACAATTGAAATTTAGAATCTACATTATATTTTTACAACAATTAGTTAAGGTTTTTGGTTGCGATACTGAGTTTGCAACGGCTAACATTTTCGCTATTTGATTTGATTTTGATATAGTACTTATTCAGATTTGGTTTTATAAAACTCATCGCGATACATTTAGAAGTATTCTGGGATTTTTTTTCAGTATTCGATGGGAGTAAAAATAAGGTTTTTCGATTTTACAGCTTACAATTTGCTTAAAAATTATCTCTAAATACAAGTTAAAGTTGTTGTTGTTGATTTGTTGTTGTTAAACACCTTAAGCTTACGAAACTAACTTATTGATCTCTGATTTGTAATTGTTGTATTTGTATTTGTATTGTTTATGAAATTACCATATAATAGTTGTTGATTTTATGCTTAAAAAGTAGACATTTAATTTGGCATGTATTGCGTATACTTCGCTCAATCTCACAAAATTAATTCAATTGAGTTTTCTCCATATACATATACAAACAATTATGCAAATATACAATTATTTACAATCATTTGTTGAATGCATATTTGAAAGTTGCTCCGAAGACCAGTTAAGGTTCTTTTTCTTTTATTTGTTTTTTTGTTTTGTTTTTTGGGTAGGGTTCTTTTTGTCCAGTGCATATAAAATATTTGTAAAGCTATAGACTCGTTTATAGGATAGTTGCGGGTGGGAGAGCATCAAATATGCAAGAATGTGGCTCTAAAAACAATTTGACAACCTTAAGCGAGCGCCAAGACAAAATGAATTATGCTGGACTAGCTTTAAGGGTTTGTACAACATCAAAAAAATATAAATATAGAATTATGAATTATGAATGTAGTTCGGCACTAGGCTAGGGCAGCTCTTAATGGAGGATCAATAATCGAATTTAGGAATAAACTATGTGCTTAAACTTAATATTAAATGTATAATGTGAGTTATATATGAGAGAATTCTAAGAGCTAGCTAGATTCACAGGAAACAGGACTTTGATGATCATCACATGAGTGTGTGTGTGTTTGAGTGTTTTTTGTTGCTGATTATGATTGGTTTATTGCTGTCGTTGTTGTTGTTGTCTGTTTCTGATGATTGTTTTTGTTGTTGTTTGTTTTGTTTGTGTGTGTGCTGTTGTTGTTGTCGTTGTTTCAGTCCTTTGAGTGAATCGGTATCACATATTTATGTCCATACGGACTTTTGTACTTAATGCCACAATCACGATAAAATTTATCTGGTATACCTAAATTACATAAATACAGTTTGCCACAATTATTCGTTGATGTTTTGGCTGTTGCTGCAGCAGCAGCAGCCGAAGTGCTTGGATCTTGGATCAATGGTAGAATGGGTAATATTGAGTACTTGATAGCAACATCCTTAATGCCACACGGTGGCGGGTCCACGGCCAGCACCGATGCGCTACAAGTAAATTGAATTGGTTAATACACTCGTTTATAAAGCTAAGAGAAGCACCTACCGATTGACGCTCAGCCATTGCTTAATTGCATCCGATAGATTAACGGTATTTGTCGATAGTATCACAAGATCAGGCGTGGGCATAGCTGCAAGATAAATATGCAATCAAGTTTATAGAGAGTTTAATATATTGGTTGACTAGGCTTTACGTACCGTCCACCGAATGGACTATGGTATTATCGGTAGCCTTGAAGAGAGCCACATCCAAGCTGCTGTTCTTTTCAATGAGCTGCGCCTGCTCCACATAGAGCAGCACGGTCAAGCCATGCGAGGCCAAAAGGCGACCTGTAGCGGCGCCAATGTTTATTGTTCTGTGGGCAAATGAAATCAAATTTAGAACAGGTGCATCTTAAGCAAGCTTAGGCAGCAGACAGCCCACCTCATGGTGTTAACGCCATCGCATATGATGGCTATTTTTGGCCACTGATGATTATTCGCTGGCGTCAAGCGTCTTGCGCCGCCCAGCAGTGTTATGGCCAAATCGCTGGCACCCCGCGCCAACATGTCAATTTGTCGCTGCAGCGACAAGCCCGCCTTTTCGGCGCTCATCTCGATCCGGTTGCGCACATAAGCCGGAATGGTGGGTATGATAAGGCCATCGTCCGTTACAAAATCCTTGCTGCCATCAAAAATGCTCTCGATCTGACGCAACTGCAGCGGCTTGCTGGCCAAAATGTTCTCATCGTGACGATACTTTTTCTCCTGCTGCTGCTGCTTCTGCACATGGACCGCATGGCGCACAACGTCCGGCTTTTGGTGCGTCGACTCGATGTCATCCCAGATGGCCTGTTTGTCAAACAGCGCCAGGTTGCCCTCAAAGTCAAACTCTTCGTTCAGCAGCGGATCATCGGCCTCGCTGCCAAACGTTTGCTGCTGCTGCTGCCGCATGCTGCTCTCGCGGCGCACGCGATTACGCCCCTTGTTCTTGCCGTTGCCATTTCCATTCCCATTGCCATTTGCATGTCCGTTGCCATTGCCATTCGCATTAAAGGAGTTCGAGTTGAAGCTGCCGCCGTTGCCGTTGCCGTTGCCATTGCGCTTGCCATTGCCATTGCCGTAGCTGGCTGCCGCCTGGGCATAGAAACCACCATTGGTGTTGCCATTGCTAGTGCTTACGATGTCAATGGGTCTGCTGCCGCCAGGTACTTCGGCGCTGCCGCAGCTGCCATCGGCGCTGCTGCTGCAGTAGCTCTCCAAGTTGTTGCCGCCGCTGCCTGCTGCTGCATTGTAGACCGTGCTGCCCAGCTTTACCTCCACCTTGGCCGGAATCATGTTGCCAAAAAAGGCGGCCACGCTGTTAGGCGTCGTCGCCATCGGCTGCTGTGCACTGGATGCACGTGAGCTCTGCGGTGTTCTGCAAAAGCAAGCACAAACAATAAATTAGCTCGTTTGTTTGGAAGTAAGCTGGAATAGAAGACACCCTATAACCGGATGTGAAATACCCACCCACATGGCAATCTTGTGCTCCCATCTGTATCCTTACTTACCTGCGCACTCCATTAGCGCCATTTGCATTCGTGATGAGCATCAGTTGCTGCATTTTATCGCTCAGCGCCGAGTTGCTGCCAGGTGCAGTTGCTCCATTTCTGCCCAAGTTGCCATGTCCATTCGCCTTGGCTCTGGGCGTCGCAGGCAGCTCCTGTTCGCGCTCCAGATACAGCTGCTGTTGTTGTTGATGCTGCAGCTGCTGCTGCTTGCCAAGAATGTTGGAGAAATGCGGCAACTTCACCGGCGTCGGCTTGTTAATCACCGTCGGCGTCGTTGTCTCGACGTCGTTCACAGGCTCGATTAGATTGATGCTCTTGATGTCGGCACAGCGCAGCACAACCTCCGCGTTCTGTTTGCGCAAGGGAACACCGTTGCGAAAGGCGCGCACAATTGTTATCTCGTCGGCTGAAATCTTCTTAATCAGGCCCTGAAACACGCCCAGCTCGTCGTCGCAGGTCAGGCTGACCGCACTACCAATCCAATCTTGATCTGTTAAACCCATGTAAGAACTAATCGTCGACCACACAAAAATGTTTATTTTTTTCGTTTTTAGTTTCACTTTTGGGCTTCAGTTTTTTGCCAGCGTTTGCAGTTTGTTTTCGAGCTGCTGTTGCTGTTGTTGTTTAATACGCAATTACCACGCACTAATGCACGCACGTAAATTGGGAACGTAAATGACTTGATTTTATTAATGCAAAATGTGCTAGGGTTATTTGGATTTGTTTAGTTTACATGAAATGACCTTTAAAATTTAATACTCCATTGAATTTACAAGAATTTGTGTTGTTTCGTTTAAATTTTTCACTGCCTTTCGCATTTACGTTTTCGTTAGTGACGGGCGATATTTGCATGCAAAAAATCAGAGACATCAGCGAATATCGTGGTAACTCTTTCTGAGTCACGCTGTCACTGTTACCTCTAGTATTTATTTGCAGAAGCGGGAAAGACTGGTCATTATTATTTAAAATTTATTAAGATTTCTATTGTTGGCAGACTTTGCAAACAAAACAATTGTTTTGGCTACTTGTTGATTTATAAAATTATACTTTTAAATTTTAAAAAGCATTTAACAACACTGCTTCTAGTAAATTGTATTGCTCTACTCTGGCCGCAGAGTTGCGCCGGAAAGTTATCAACAGACATATCGGAATTAGTTAGTTGTCGGATTTTGTCGGGCGTGTTAAGCTGTGAAAGTTCAAAAATTGTTGTAATATTTGTGGGAAAAAAATAAACAATCAATTTATTTATACGTAAAACGGAAGATGTAAGCGCGATTTAGTTTTGACACGCGAATAAAACGAAACCGAAGCGTATCGTGTAGTTGGCAGTGCAAAAAGATGTACGTGAGATGAGTTTTCCTCAAGTATCAGCGCACACGCACACATATGCACCTACCTATATGTGTATGCATTCATAAATTGCACAAATACATGCTCACATTTATAGTAGAACAATTTAGTTAAAAATATAGCATAAATCAAGCGAAATTACTGTGCAAGTAAGCGCGGCAATCAGTGTGTGTATGACTGTGTGTGTGTGTGTGTGTGCGTCCGTATCTGTGTGCTTAACTTTAAAGATTAAGTAAAATAGAATAAGTTTAGGACTTTGGGGCCATGACGGAAGCCGGCCAGGTCGACACGGCGTTGAACCCTTTGCGCTTGGATAATTACTTGGCTTTATGCTTTGCTGGTCATATGAATTCTATGCGCACATACATAGACACACCTGCTTGTGTGTGTGTGTGTGTGTGTGTATGTGTTTGTGTACCTTACAAGTACCGTTCGTTGTACGCCTTTGTTGTCTACTGTTTCTTTGGCCTTGCTATGCAGCAGCTTTCATTTATTCGCACCTCTTGCTATTGTTATTGTTTAAGCACTTTTGTGTGCTTTTCATTAAAGATGCACTTCCGTTGTCTCTTTGTCTCTCTCTCGATCGTTTTATTGCTGTCTCTTTCATTGTTTTTGTCGTTTTTTTATTGCAGCTGCAGATCGTAGGCCTTACACAATGTCGGCACGCAGCAGCGTTGTGACCGCGTCCTCGTCAACGGCCGATGTGCCACGCCCGCCGCCACGGCGACGCGCCGCCTCTGTCGCGGGACAACAGCAATCGCAGCAGCAGCGCCTGGATTACAACAACGGACACGCGCCACGCAGATCGTTGGCAGCTGTGGTGAGTAGCGGCTGCAGGGGAGGTTAATTTTGGGCTGCAAGTGGGAACTTCGCTGCTTATCAGCGTTTTTTTATTTTTTGCTTTATTTATTGCTGACACACACTCACATACTCGCATACATATATGCATTTTTATTTATACGGTGTTTTCACAGTCAATCTAATCTCTCCAGACTATGAAAATCAACCCTAAAAACATCTGTGACTCGCATTAATGCGAAATTACTTGTTGATGTTTTCAAATACATTTAAAAAAAATAGGAAAGTGCGGGGTTTCCCAAATGTTTCAAATGAGGTGAAGAAAAAGAGTGGGAAAAAGGGAGAGTAAATTAGAGTAGGGAATAAATAGAGATAATTACTATTAGATTGGTCACACAATTTGTTAATGCACCACTCAGCTGTAAACTTGAACAGCGTTTGCTATAAGAGAACATACACATACGTGCATACACATGTGCATATATGCATGTTTGTTTTGCATATATGTATGTTAACATGCATGCATGCGTACATGCATGAATACATGTCCGGATACCTACATACATGCACACATACATACATATGTACATAAATACATACATTTGTACATACATACATACATGTGTACATACATATGTACATACATACATACATACAAACATACATATGCCGATCGACATATGTACATTGTACATACCTACATACATACACCCATACATACACACACATACATACATACATAAATACATACACACATATCTACATACCCGCTCCTCCTGCGCCCCCGAATGCTGCTCCACCGCCACAAGTTGCTCCTCCACAGGCCGTTGGAGCCCACGTTTCCTGCCTTGTTGAATTTCAGCAAGGCCTACTTGAATTTGTGAGAATCGAGGAGGAGAGCACTTGGTGGAAATTCGTTTTATTTAAATCTGCAGCACAGCGACAAATAAGCTTGTTATGCGTTTGGCATTAGAAAACAAACATGCATGCATACATATATTTATAACTGTATACATACCCTAACACACACACTCCCACACACAAACACATATATACACACACATCACACATACATGCAACACACACATACATAATACTTATAAGCCTTCGTACCAAATACCTGTATTATTATATACCTTGTTCCATTTAAGATCACTATTATAAGATTTGTATAGAATCTATACTATATTTACAATTATTTGCTAGTACATACACACATATGTACATACTGGATGCATACATACGTACACGCATACAACACCAAAACCACATTTTAATATAACATTTATGAGCAAAGCATGAAACATCCAGCAAGGCTTACTTGATTTCATGAGAATCATAAATGTTGCAGAAATACACACAAAACCACATACATACATACATACACACCTCCATTCATACACACATACATCATACCCATTCACACACAGTAGTGAGGTTTATAAGATTACCAACAACACTGGTTAAAATAAAGCTTATAAACATAGCATGAAAACCTATGAGGCATATTTGAAATCATGAGAATCGCGTAGTGGGGTGATATTTAAAAAAGGTTTCCTTTTGCTAAATTTGCACCGCAGCGGGGTTAGATATCATAAAAGTGGAATAAACTCTTGGCTTATGTAAACATAACACGTGCACGCATATATAAATATACACATATAGATAACAATTTCGAAATTAGATTTTTGGTTTTTTATTGCAAATCAAAATGCTTTATATTCCACAAAATAACAACATTCTCAACCTTTAGCAACTTGCAGGCAGTTAAGCATTTTTATGTGTGCTTTTGTGGCCTGAGATAAGGTCTTGTGCATGATAAGCGTTGAGTGTAATTATCAAATTCCAGAGATCTTTAAAAGGCACGTTTCTAGGTTCTGGGGGTTGCTGTAATGCCAGCACGCACTTCTCCATTGAAAATGTGCCTGGAAATTCGCACTTTTGCGCTTTTCCTCTATAAACAAACAACTAGAAAATGCTGCCTCATAACAATAATAAACATTGACGCATTGAAAACAAACAAAAAAAAAACCCACTTAAAAGCGAAGTCTTAGTGCTTATTTTTGTTAGGTTTGCAAATTAATTTGCTAATTGAATTTATAAACAGCAATTGTCTGTCTTGAATGGCACTTGAATGTGCGTAATTTGAGCTCTCAATGAAATGAATTGAGCGACTCTAAGTTACAGTGAATACTCTGCTACCAGACAGCTACCTGTGAAGAGCATAAACACACATAAGAATATGTTAAAATATAGAAAAGAATAAGTGAGCGAACGGTCTTTTGTTCTATTCATAAAAAATATGCTAAGTGCACCACAAAATGGATGTGAATTGTAGATGTTCACTCGCGGGAGCGTTCACTGTATTTGTTTAACTCATTTAACACGCTGCCAGTTAGTCGGGCAGCTGCTTTTATCTTCATTAGTGAGTTTGTGTTAACCGCAAGCGGCGGGCGAGACCGTCGCCCTCCAAAACTTAACAAGCTGCAGTTAGCGCGGTTTTCTGCTGAGCGTGAGCATGCGGGACGAGCTTTTTATTTTTTATTTTTCAACCAAGCGCTTGCAATTGTAATATTCAGAGTTTTGTACTCGCAGTCTAGATAATTGCGTCACAGTCATAGACACGCCCGTCAACGTCACAGACACATACATACATAGTTGCCGGTGGGTACGTACAAGTCCATTAATGCGGTGCTTATCGTGCATCTACTTATTTAAATATAGAAAACTAATGCTTGACGTAAGCCGGTTGCAAACAAATGTTAACTATAATTTGTTGACGCATATTTGGCTTTTAGTTATTTTTTGCGTGGGCGAAGTTTTGAATACGGTACTTCATTCACATCTCCCTCTCACACACACTCACACATACACCAAAACCATCAACCCGCAGCTATTTACTTCAAATCATCTGTTTTTGTTTTGTTTGCTTTGTCGCTTATTCGCGCAGCAGCTGCCAGCGCCTCGTGAGCTGCGCTGCCTGTTTTGAAAAGCTCGCGCGCACATAAAGCTTTGCCCTTGGAGTGGGGAAAATACTGCAGACGACACTTTGCACAATGTGGACACACTGTTTGCATATGCGTTTGTTTATTATTGCGTTTATTATTTAATTGTTTTTGTTTATGTTTATGTACTTACAATTGCAAGTGTGCTACTCATTTTCTGAAAATGTACTCATTTTATTTAGCCGCATTTTGGTCACACCATTAAGAGCAGCCGCACAAAAGCTTTTTGGAGCACATCTCATTGCTCGCTTAGCATTTATTAGCTTTAACCGTTTGGTCACACTGTTTTGGAGCACTATTTTTAGTTTAGCTTAGAACGCGAGAGCTCCCGTTACAGGCAGCGGCAGCTGTCGTGTTGTTGTTGTTGTTGCTGCTTCTTTTTGGTGCTGTCGCCATACAAATACAATCACAAGAAAGTGGAAAAGAACATGTTTCTGCAATAGTGTTGGTGTGTTGTGTTGTTTTGCTTGTTTTTGTCGTTTATTATTATTAATACTATCGTTGCCTTTGCGCTTCGGCTGTTAATGAGAGATAAATAAATGAATAATTGAATTATGTACACACATATAACAAAAAAAAATATAATAATATAAACGCCGCGTGCGTTTCGAAATAGTATTGTACACAATTCTGTGAAAATGTGTTAATTATATAAAACAGCCGTACGTACATACATATGTACATATATATGTGTACATAAAAGCAACAGTCAGTCCAGCCTTTTGCTGGCTGCCGTTGTCGTGAGCTAAGAATCGACGTCGCAATGTGAAAACAAGATTCGCCATCGCGCATTATTGTGGCTCCCGTCGCCGCTCCCGCTGCCGCTCTCCCCGCCGCGAATTGTATGCGTTTGCTCTTTTAGGCTGTGATTAGTCATACACATGTCATGCACAGACACATACATATGCCAAAAACTTTTACATTTAAGTATGTTTCAGTTTGATGCAGACCTAATTTTGTATACAAGAAGAAACCCGCAACAATTATAAATAAAACCGAGAGCACCCGAACTAAATAATATATAAATAACTAAATTACTCAATCTATGGTGAAAACCTGTTCCGTTCTGTAAATAAATAAAGGCGCATTGCAAAAGACTCCGAAGAGGCATAGAAATAAAAGTTTTTGCGCCAAAATTGAATTGTTTTGGCAAATCTCGTTCAATGCAGTTAAAACCAATCGCTGATAGCCCTCAATGTTTATTGCTTTTTTAGTTAATAGGCGTGCAATAATTAACACTCTCCGTGGATTATAAAAACAACGTAAACAAAATATAACAAAAATGGCCGAGTCAACAACAGCCGCAAGCAATGGTGAAGATGGCCAAATACATGGCTTTAATAACAGTGAAGTAAGTGTGATCGCAGGCGCTCTCCCACCCTTTCTCTCTCTCACTCGCGCTCTCTCCCCTTTTCTCTCTGCGCACCCACTTGCGCTCAAACTGCACTCAGTGCTGCCTCAAAGTACTCTCTGTATCCGTTAAAGTTGTGCAAATTTAAACGAAGATCGTGTATTCAAGTAATAATTTCATCATATAGATATTATTTTCAGTAAACTATCTTATTAGACAATAGAGAAGGGCCTCTTACTCATAGACTTGGGCTTTTCTTGAATAATTTTCTCTCTCCCTGACAAAATATATGCTTCGCCTTTCTCCGACTCTCTTTACCTCTTTAATTCTCTCACGCTCTCTCTCTCCATCTAGCTTTCGCTCTCTCTCTATCTCTCTCGGCTAACTTTCACACTTTTTCTCTCTCTAACTATCAAGCTCTCTCTTTCTCTCTATAACTCTCAAGCTCTCTTTAACTCTCACGCTCTTTCTCCCACTCTCACTGAGAGCCTCTCTTCCTGTGTGCTTCTTTCTCTCCCTTTTTCTTCTTCACCCACACTATTGCTTGCTAATTCATTAAGACTCACTCACTTACTAATTTCCTAAGAACACATTTAAATCTGTCATCATTATTTGTTATATTTTATGTGTTAGTTAGAGGTAACGTCAGGCCCAGCTCAACAGATTTGTGTATGTTTTTGTTTTAGTGATGAAAGAGAAACTCTTATTATATACATATTTCTTTAGCTATCTAACTCGATCACGCGATAAAGTAGCAATACTTGTCAATATAGCGACTACAAAAATTTCAAATAAATATTTGCCCAACTCTATAAAACGTATTCGCTTGTGCATTATGGAATTAAAAACCATTCGTCAATTCTAAATTACACATGCTTGTTTTTCCATCCATTTATAATTGTTAATTACTCGTTGACTAGAACTGGTTTTTGTATTTAATCAAAATATATGCTTATGCCACAAATGAATTCATCTGAATCCATCTGCACTGGGCAATCCATCAAAGGGGGAAAACTCTGCTGAACTCATATGCGACGTCAGATCAATTTGTGTAATGAATTTTCACTGACATTTAGATGAGTGCAAAAAAAAAAAAAAATTGGAGTAGAAAAATCAATTTAATCAATTTAGTTAATGGTGTTTGACTAAGCTTATGGGCTATAATCATATTTATCCATGCGCTCTAGAGTTAAAAGCTGGTCTTGTTTTTGCGTATTTACGTTGTCAATGGCAGTTACAAAGTCTTCTGGCATTAAATAATTGATGTAGATAAAAATCACATTTCCGTCCGGCTGTTCGACTTTAAATTGAACAACCTTATCACAAGAAATTGATTATTCACACATATATTTTGGTCTGTAATTATTCAGCAAAAATAAAAAGCTGTAGGCGCTACGCTGGCTGCACCTGTCACATGCTGAGGAATCTGATTTGATAACCAAAACTTCGCTTTGATAATCGTTGTGAACGAAGCGATAGTCGCTTTGGGGTAGGCGAATACTTTGTTGTTTTTATTTGTATTTGAATCCATAAAGAGTTAAGATTCTTGTGGTAAATGTCTATCTATCTATCTACCTTTCTAGCTATCCATCTATGTATCTATACATCTATCTACCTATCTATCTGAATATCTATCTTCTCTTCTATGATGACATATAAAAAAGATATTTCTATTCTAAATAATGTGTATAAAGAGGCGAACAATTACGATTTCTGTATTGTTTTTTATGAGATGCTTGCTTATATTCATTGAGTAATAAATATTTATTATAAGAATCCTCTTAGAACTTTTACACTCAAAAGCAACTGGTTTCAACGGGCTTTAAGCCGAATCGATTTGAATTCGACACCAAACCCGAAGCTAAAACCAAGCCATTTGCTCAAATATCAGTCAAACGGATATCTGAATTGCACTATATTTATTCAACAACTGTTTAAACAACTTTTAAACTGAGTCCCCAATCTATATTCAAGCATTATTTGGCTGTTGCCAATTTTGGATGTAGATTAAATTTAGCGCGTCTTTGGTATATGAAAATATTTAAGGCTTGCAATATTTTCAGTAGACCGGCGCGCAACTATAATTTGGTAAAGAAAGCGTTTCAATAAAATTTTGAAAAAAAAAAATATATATGAAAATATATGTATATGTTAAAAATATACGATAAAACCAGATTTGTAGCTCAATCTGGGATCATAGTTGTCATAAACTGACTTTGCAAGCTGGACCTGCAGTTAGTTCACAGCGTAAACCGAACCGAATCGATCATTTTTAATTGAGTTTATTCAAAAATCCAAACGTGAAACAAAAAAAATTTACATGTTCCTTGTGTTTCGGCACAGCAAAAAAGAACTCTCTAGATATATATGTAGATAAGCATGTTTTATCGCTTGTTGCTCAGGATTTGAATATATATATATATATATATATATATATATATTGCTATAAGGCAATTAACTATTGTGATTAGCTCGTTTCCCCGGACAGCTGTCTGCTGCATAGTGGGACAATGCATCACCACCAGAGATTTAATGGCTAAAAATCAATTCAACTTGCGGCTTAGTGTCACGGCGCCAAAGAAGGGTTTGGGCTTGGGTTTTGCTCTTAGGCCAGCGGGCCGTGCTGTAGCTGTTGTTGATTGATTGACTGATTGACTGGTATAATCGGGTCTTTGGGGTGGGCTCAACGAGTAGCCGATGTATATTTCAGTTGCCAAGCTGGCCACAATTCTGTTGCGTACTCGTCATTGACACGCTTACAGAGCAGGCCCAGAATAACCTGTGCTTAAAAGTAATATGCCTTTGGCTGCAGCTATTCGAAATACCAATGCTGTACAAACTGCAAAAGTCAGCAGTTCGGCAGTTGGCAGCTCGGCAGACAGCGGACAGAAACCGCAGGCATTCCAAGATGGAAAACCCGCTGAAAATCAATATAACAAGTTCATGGAAAACGTGTCATAGTTTTCTGCAAAATGCATTCGCCTATGAAAGCGGAAAATGTTCGCGAGCCCCAACGTTGACACTACTTTACATATTATAGATATAAATAAAATATTATAGAAACATTTCAAATGTTTTGAAACAATAATCAGAGAGCTCCAAACGGAAAAACCGGATTAGGAGATACCCTCAGCCAGTCCCTCTCCAGTCTCGAGCTGTTGTAACATATATTTATAGTTACTTATATTAACTTGTATATACTTGTATTTACTTGTAATTTCACCACAAGCTGCTTTAGATTGCGTCAACGAGAACTTTATTCTTCAAACAACTTGTTTGTTTTCTCTTCCATCTGCATAAAGTTCACAGGGATTAAAGTTGACATTAAAATGTGTGTATACTTATCAAAGAAGTTGAAAATAAGTTTGATTATTTTATATTTAATACCCTGGATACATTGAAAAAATGGTTAAAGAGAGTAAAATTGTATTGTATGTAAAAGGCGGTAAGAAGCCTCTTCCGACCCCATAAGTATATATATTCTTGGCCAGAATAAATAACCGTATTTCAGAATCTATAAGAGCTAGAGACTTGTTATTATCTTTCCGATTATCAACAACTTTCCCCGTTTCCAAGCAATCGATTAAAATCGATATCGATCCCGATTTTGAGCTAATCTCTTTGGTTTTAAGATCTAGAGTCCCAAAATATGACATATAGAATAGTTTATACAGATAAAGTATTCTTCATTCTTCTAAAGCTAACCCCCGCCCAGCACGAGCTTCATTTGGTGTTGGGCGAAAAAGGTTCAGGGTATCCCCTAGTCGGGCACTTCCGACTCGAAAAAGAATATGTCTATAATATGTCTTAATGGGATCCAAGAGTATTCCTTCGCTTTAAGCCTTGGGTACTGGTTGAAAACTCATTAAAGGGAAATTAATTAACACTAAAACTTGACTTTAAAGTCGTGTTATTAAAAACTTATGTGACAACTATAAAACGGGTATTTAACTCTAATTGTATGGCCGAGTACTGCACATAATTAGCATTCGAGTGAGAGAGACTCCCTTGATGGCCTTGGGCTTGGGTCAAGGACAAGAGGAATACACACGCACACGCACACGCATGCACGCACACAACATCTTCTATTTCAGCATTGAAGTGCATAAATTAGGCGCGGCAGCAACGTGGCGTATGCGTAATCACTGTCATTAAGTATACGCAGCTTATAGTCGAGCTTAAACACAAGCATATGCTCGTGTTTTATATATATACCCATATACACATATATATTTGCATACATGAATAAATGTATATATACAGTATGTGTCTGGCATTTTGTGAGTTTGTTGTCGCTTTGGTATCGGTTGCATGTGGCAAGCAGAAGTGGCTCATTTGTTGCACACGCGGGTGTCTTGGCTGGTGCTGTCTTAAATTGTTTAAGCATTCTCATAACTTTTTGCCATTCGGCTCTCTTTTCATTACAGAACGACACTGGTGACTCATGTCACCTGCGCATAGTTGTGCTCAGCGGCAAGTCCTTGGCCAAGAAGGATATTTTTGGCGCCAGGTAAGTTTGGTCTAGACTCGCCCCATTTGCCACGTTTAATTAAACACGTCTCTATCTCTGCTATTTTCCAGTGATCCGTATGTCAGAATCGATTTGAATACAATCAACGGTGATATTAATATTGACTCGGTTTTAACTAAAACCAAAAAGAAGGTAATTACAAATGCCGCGAAACTAGCTGTGGGGGCAGCGATTAGTTGCTTTATCTTATCGGCGGCAGTCATGCACCTCCATTATTGCTCGTAATTTTCTTGCCAAAGTCCGGCGTAAATATTTGTGAAAATGCTGGGAATGAGTAATAATGTCTTGAGAAATGTACATGTCACGCTCTAACGGGGGTTTTGCTGAGAAAACTGAACTGAACTAGCAAATGCTGGTTCTAATCACTTTTTAAATTGAAATTCCGGTTCGAACCGGTTAGATTGATAAAAACCCTTTTTCCCTCTAGATCTCGACAATAACATACGCTGAACGCTTGAAGTCCAAATTGTGCATTCTCGTATAAATATCTAGACCCATTTCGTTAAAATCGATATATATCGATCGAACAAGGTTTTTTAAGCATAACTGGAAGATTTTAAGTGCTAGTTACACTCGTATAGACTATACAGTTATTTCATATGTGTACAAAATACGAACTAGATTTAAACCGATAAGTGCTAGTTCTAATCAAATTCAAATTGCATTTCGAATCAGTTAGATTGATAAAACTCTTGTTCCCTCTTGATCCCAGCAATTATATAAGTTGTAAAATATACATTCACTATATAACTGACCTGGTTCCATTTCTATTAATCGATAAATATGGATTGATAATACTCTTATTTCCTCTTGATCCCGGCAACTACTCACGTTAGAGAACTTATGTTTAATATATACATTCTCGTATAAATAACCTAGCTCCATTTCCGTAAAAACAATAAATACCGATTTTAAAATAAGTTGTTCTAAGCTCAATATCGATAAATATCGGTTTTGAGACCTCCCTTTCTAAGCATAACTCGAAGATTATTTGAGCTATGTTATATAGATAACGAGTATTTCATTGAATACCTTCCCCTATAAACTGCCCAAAATATAGAGCGCAAAAGCCTTTTGGACAACAGTTGGAATGCTTGCAACGGCAGCTCGTTGCTGGGTTTCAGGAATTTGCTAGTCGGACATTTCCGACTAGAGCACGTTCACTTGTTAATTAACATTTCGATGAAAATCCCAACAGACACTGAATCCATCCTGGAATGAGGAGTTCATATTCAGGGTAAGCAGAATCCAGAATCTATGTTTAAATGCAGTAAAATTGAATTTGAAAATTGTAATGCGTTTAGGTTAAACCGTCTGAGCACAAGCTGGTGTTTCAAGTATTCGACGAGAATCGCTTGACACGCGATGATTTCCTGGGCATGGTCGAGCTGACGCTGGTGAATCTGCCCACGGAGCAGGAGGGCCGCACGATTGGTTCACAGAGTTATACGCTGCGTCCGCGCAGGTCAGTAGGGTATGTTTATTTGAGTTGCAGTTTGATTTCCTTTATTTAATTTCAGTTCATTTAGACTACAGCATAATCAATATATAACTAGTAACCTATCAAAGTAAAAGAAAAACCAAACTAAATTGTAAACTAGCTAAAGACAAAAACCAAAGAATATATATCAAAAATAACCTAAACTAAGCTATCTAGATTCATATATAATTTGATGTTGCATTTCGTATTGCTTCTTCAGATATCTCGAATACCGCACTAGAAACTCGTCTCTAAATTTTTCCCATTTGCTTTTTAGTTAAATGTTTAGACAGCGCTTTGTGTATATTTGTTTATGGTTTTGGAATATTATTATTATTTGTAAATATGTGAGTGTATGTGTAGAGTGTATCTGTATCTGTATTTGTATTGTCGATTTGCTGGCCTTCAGCAGCTTTATGTGCATTAACATTCATTCAGTGCTCTATTTAACTATATGTATATATTTATGTCTCTATATATCTATGCAAATATAGCGCCAAATCACGCATCAAGGGCACCCTGGAGATATATCATGCCTTCATACGCGAGACACGCGAACAGAGCGAACCCTCGAGCAACAACAGCGACGGCGACTGGGAGCATGTCGAGGCTACAAATGCCGGCGAGCAATCAGCACAGCCGGTAAATAAACAACCTTCATCCAGCTCTAGCTACCATTAACTAACCTGTCTTTTTGTTTTTACCCTATTAGCATCCATTTCCTAGCGGCGGCACGGATGCATTGCCCGCCGGCTGGGAGGAGCGACAGGACGCAAATGGACGCACATACTATGTGAATCATACGGCGCGCACGACGCAATGGGAGAGGCCAACCATGTGAGTGTAACCTATCTAGCTGAACTATCTATCTATCAACTGAACTGACTGACTGACTGATTGATTGACTGATGATCAATGCACAGCACGAACTGGACGCATTTAGGAAGGCGAAACGTAGACTGCAGTGAACTTATGTGTTAAGGGGGCACGTTTGGAGGGGGAAAAGCTCCACCCAAAAGTGTGAAAAAACTGTTGTATTGAACTTTTCTGCTCACCATTCGATGAGCATCAAACTCATTTTACAATCTTTGTGAAATTTGAGACATGTTTTAGACGTTTTAGATGATCTATCCATAATAATTATAATTAATTCTCCACAGTAGTTTATTTTGGGAATGTATTTTTAACGGACTGGAAAGAGTTCTATGAATCCGAAGACTAATTCTTAATAATCTTTGCAGCTTGAATAGCAACAATAGCCAAAACGTTGATCAGCTGGCCTCCGATTTCCAAAGACGTTTTCACATAAGTGTGGATGAAACGGAGTCGGGACGTGGGCCGGTAAGTGCAAGCAAGTCCTACCCAAATGCAACCAACAAAAGACATTTTTTATTTGATTTAATTAACGAATGCAAAATAACAACTAAGATAACAACAAATACTACTTTATTACTACCAATTTACAACTTTATTGTGCTGCATGTGTCGGTTAACAATTGACTCGATTGTTATGCATGATCTTTATATACTTCTAACTATCAAACAAACACACCCACAACACACACACACACGCACACACAATTCACCTTACACATCACCTGTAAAATAAACGTTGTGAGCCTTTGTCATACACTCAAAACAACAATAACAACAAACAGCGAGCCAATGTAAAGGCTGAGAATAGCGCTGACAGCGATCAGGAGGAGGAGGAGGAAGAGGAGGAGAATGAGGAGGAGTATTTGAGAGCTGCTGACACGGCAAATAGCCAGAGTAATTGTCTGCACTGCGGCGAGGTGCACGATGATCAGCCGGAAGAGGCTGAGCAGGAGGAAGATGTTGAATCAGCTGCCGCTAGCGAGACAGATCGCCAGTTAACACTGTCCGACAATGCGCAAACTTGTGATATACTCGACCACAATCTGTACCTGAGGCGATTGTTTGTAATGCCCAACAGTTTCTTGGCGTCTATTTACGTATATTTAGGAACTGTGTCACAATCGCTAGAATCGCAACCTCCTATTAATTTCCTAGCTAAATTTCTCGTGTGAATCATTATTTATTTACTTAACGTACTCTTTATATAGTCTGCTAGTTGATATTTATATTTAAAGCTACTTAAACTCTGTTGTGTAATGAGAAGTGTAAAGAAAACTCGGGCGTATATATTCCAGATCGAAGTCTGTCAGATCAGATCAGATCTATATTATGTAGCTGCCATAGAAGCAAATAGTTAGAAACGAAGTTTTTGTATTCAAGATATCTAAAGCAAGGCTAGGCAAGGCTCTGTAAATAGCAATAATGATATTTAAATTAAGCATTCATGGCCTGACATTGTCTATGGTTATAATCTATAGCAGCAGTAGATCATAATTAAATTATTTAGAATAAACTTTAAACTAACATATATTGAGAATATCCCATAATACGGCATAACTATCAGCCATTCTTCACATACATTTAACATTTAATAGACACTCTCTATCTATATCCGCATATGTTTGTCATGCCTGTATATATATATATATATATATATGTCTACACTTAGGATACCCGCAGTCTCTTGAGTATAGAGGACAATAACAATACAACGCCCACAGCCACGACACCAACACAAATCTCACGCAGACAGTCGCAAGCATCAGCTAACAGCAGCAACAACAACAACAGCAACAATTGTGATACAATAGTTGAGCAGGCCGAAATAGAACCCGACCAAATTGTGGACCATGCCAGGTTAATATGCCCAGCTCTGTGTTAGCAAAAAAAGACGTAAACCCTAGAGTGCCGCCCTCTGTTTGTGTTGTCCACATCCTGATAGCCATAATCTACGGTTATCGTACCCTATCCGTCCCCGACCCTTTTGCTTCCCCCACCCACGTTGTGGCTGTCTGTTTAACTCGTATCATTTGAACTCTTTACAAATTCAGTTTTGTTTACAATTCACTGCAACATCGCGACACTGGTAGGGAGCCAGAAATCTCGCCGACCAGTCTGCAAAACGATTTGCGACCCGTGCGCCACGCATCTGGCAATCTGGTCAACGGGGCCATAACGAATCTATTGACGCGACGCGCCAACGACAGCAGCTTGGGCCGCCAGCAATTGGACAACAGGCAGCAGAGACGACGCCAACTCCAGTTGCAGAATAGACAATTGGTTAGCATACACTGCGCTACATAGTACACACGCACACAATCACGCAAACTACACTACACACACACACACACACAATCATAAGTATTAACTATCATATTTAGTTTGTGTTTCGTCCTCTAAAATTTGTGTCTCAGAAACAACAAATTTGGTACCCTTCTCGCGTCGTTGTTGTTGCCTTCGCTGTCAAGGATATTTGATGCCAAATTGCATATACATCTATCTTCGTCCTTATATTAAATTGCCCCAACCCAAAAGGGACACCAAAATGGTAGAAAAGCACAATTCCAAAATATTGCATTCGCTTTAGTTCAAAATTTTCCATGTTTAAACCAAAAAACAAGTAAAAATTCTGTCAGAAATCTTTCACCTGAAGACAAATTTTGGATGGGCTTAAAATGGTCGCGTGTTGCGGCTCGGGTAAGCAATGGGAAAATACAAAACTAAACGCAAAAATTTAACATTTGACATTCAAAATTTCGACAACAAACTCAAGAGCAATTGTAGAAAACGTACAGGTATATAGATCAGGTGTTGTATATATAGTTAGTACTATATCTAGGTTAGCTTAAGCGCTGCTTATTATACTCCTATCTATGTATATCCCTTTGCATGTTTGTACTTAGGTTGTAAATGCTCCCAGGTTCTGTATGACACACTTTGTACATAATTTCATCGTGTCTTCTTATAAAAATTCCCACACACACTCAGCACATTGCCCATCTTTTTTTTTTAATTTGTGTTTCTGGTTGTAGTCTCTTGAAGAAATATATCTGTTATTTATGTCTTTTGAATGGTCTCTTTAATTGGCTCTGCACTATAAATGTTTGTGTACTGCTTCGTTCATTTTTTGATTTTTGTTTTTGTTGAGCTTGCCAAAATTAATTATAATTTTTGGAATCGTTTCTTTTCTGTTTCTTCCAATTGCAATAAAAAAAAAAAAACAACAATGAACAAAACATATTGCATCCATATCAAATTAGAGTGAAGACACCGATCACACAGACAGCCACAATCCCTCAGAGATCTCAGCTCCGTCCACACGACGCAATTCCGAGGAAGACAACGCGGCTGTGCCCACGGATCAAGTAAAGTTTCATTCCATATTCCAAATATTTTACTTGTACTTATATCGTATGATAATGCATGTGCTCTTAAATCCCAACAATATATGTAAAACACTTGATTTCGGAAACAATCCTCTTATAAATATATATGCAAAATTAATTGACGCATGCTTTCTTTTGCAGACCGCAGCCAGTGAGGAGGAAGCGCTGCCACCGCGTTGGTCCATGCAGGTGGCACCCAATGGACGTACCTTCTTCATAGACCATGAATCACGCCGCACCACCTGGATTGATCCGCGCAATGGACGGGCCAGTCCGATGCCAAATCAAACGCGACGCGTCGAGGACGATCTGGGCCCCTTGCCCGAGGGCTGGGAGGAGCGCGTGCATACGGACGGTCGCGTCTTCTATATAGATCACAGTAAGCATTGAGTGGACATAAATTTTATATACTTAACTAAATTTGCAACCCTCATCTTCATCTAGATACGCGCACTACGCAGTGGGAGGATCCACGCTTGTCAAATCCAAATATCGCCGGCCAAGCGGTGCCCTATTCGCGAGATTACAAACAGAAATACGAGTATTTCAAGAGTCATATTAGAAAGCCTGTAAGCATTATCCAAGTCCCAAATTGAAACCACCCAACTAATTCATATTCTTGTTGCAGACAAATGTACCAAATAAATTTGAAATACGCATTCGCCGTACGTCGATATTGGAGGACTCGTATAGAATTATTAGTTCGGTGACGAAAACCGATTTACTAAAGACTAAATTATGGGTAGAGTTCGAAGGAGAGACGGGCTTAGGTGAGCTACTTCAACAACTATAATAGATATAAATAATTAAGAGTCTGCTTACTCTATACAGATTATGGTGGCCTTGCCAGAGAATGGTTCTATTTACTATCCAAAGAAATGTTTAATCCATATTACGGACTCTTCGAGTACTCCGCCATGGATAACTACACATTGCAAATCAATAACGGCAGCGGTTTGTGCAACGAGGAGCATTTAAGTTATTTCAAGTGAGTTGCAATTCTAATTGACACGTTTATCTTTTGATCAATTGTGTACTCGACTTGCTTCTAGGTTTATTGGTCGCATAGCTGGCATGGCTGTATATCATGGCAAATTGTTGGATGCCTTCTTCATACGTCCCTTCTACAAGATGATGCTGCAAAAGCCAATTGATTTGAAGGACATGGAATCAGTGGACACTGAATACTATAACTCATTGATGTGGATCAAGGAGAACGACCCGCGCATTCTGGAGCTGACATTCTGTCTGGATGAGGATGTGTTTGGTCAAAAGAGTCAGCATGAACTCAAGCCTGGCGGTGCCAATATTGACGTGACCAACGAAAACAAAGATGAATACATTAAGTGAGTGCACAAATTAAAGCCCAAGCCATATATAAAAATTCTTATATTTTATAGACTTGTCATCGAGTGGCGCTTTGTGGCGCGCGTTAAGGATCAAATGACTGCGTTCTTGGATGGCTTTGGCTCCATCATACCGCTTAATCTAATCAAAATCTTTGACGAGCACGAACTGGAGCTGCTGATGTGCGGCATACAGAATATTGATGTTAAGGATTGGCGTGAGAATACGCTATATAAGGGCGATTACCACATGAATCACATTATTATCCAATGGTTCTGGCGCGCCGTTTTGTCCTTTTCCAACGAGATGCGCTCCCGCCTGTTGCAATTCGTGACGGGAACATCACGTGTGCCCATGAATGGTTTCAAGGAGCTCTACGGATCGAATGGTCCACAAATGTTTACTATTGAAAAGTGGGGCACACCCAACAATTTTCCCCGTGCACATACCTGGTAAGACTTTGGTTTCGATTGAATGCGTGCGCTTTTTAAAAGCATTTCTAATGTGACTATAGCTTTAATCGATTGGACCTGCCACCCTATGAGGGTTATCTGCAGCTGAAGGATAAGCTTATCAAGGCCATTGAGGGCAGCCAAGGATTTGCCGGTGTTGATTAATAGCACCGGTCCTGTCTGCGACGGCGTTGGCAATGTGGTTGATAGTGCCGAGCTGTGGCAAACAGTCCAGCAGTTATATGAGGAGGAGCAACAACGGCGACAAACTACATCACAGCAAGGACAACGGCAACAGCAACAACAACTGCAGCAACCGCAACAGGGCAACCGCATTGCAATTACTAGGAACACCACCGCCACTCACTCGTGTACTTATTTGTTCGTTTGCTTTTGTATTATAATCATTTTTGCTAGTTTAGTGCTGTTTCGTATGTATTTTTAGCTAGGCGAAAGCACACACAGCACATACACACACACACACACACACACACACACACACCCGCACACACATTCGCTCCAGGGGCAGACCCAAGGTCCAAATAATTGGAGCAGACTATACTAGCCCATAACAACAAATTGAAGGGTCTAAAATAATTGTATTGTGTTTCGCATTTTGCCGAAGAAAAAAATTGTATAAAGTAGAGAACCTATATAAAACTACAACAAATTAAATATGCATTGCCTGCGTTCATTTTGAGAACTGGACACACAGACAGACACAGGTCGAGAGAATCAACTAATTATACAACAAAATGAAAATATATATCTTATATAAAGTTTTTTTATAATTGTTATTTTTATGCAATATTCGTCTATAACAAATGTGTGACAGAAAAGTTTTGCCTAACTCACATCTGATAAAGACCATTTAAATGTAACTTTTTTATTCTGTATAACTATTTAAAAATGTATGTGTATTTAAAAATGTTGTTGACTGTGCATAAGTCTCTCCAATTTTAAATGATAAAGTTAAAAAATAAATAACTGCAAAACAAAAACGAAAAAAAAACGCCACTAAATCGCAAATCAAATTTATGTATATTGTTAAAATTAAATTATATAATGCATTCCAAATGTTTATTATTGAAACAAAATAATTGATATATGTAAAAGCCGAATAAATCCTAAATAAACTTTAAAGTCAAATTATGATAAAAACCGCAAAAAAATTTATGTTTCAAACTGAGACAAATGCGAACAAAAAACAGAAAAAAAAAACTATAAAAAACAAATTCAAATAAAAAAAAATATAAAATTCAATTTGTGTTTCTTATTTATGAGGGATCATTTATATCAGATTGCATTTCCCGCATCAGTTTTTCCCATGACCCAAAACAAGTCCACCCTCCCGGAAATGCACTATTCAATAAAAATGAAGGAATTTTAAAAATCTTTTTGTTCTTTAGTTTAATCAAATTTCGAGCACTTCAACTGAAAGCACGTTTAGTGTCCCGATTAATTTAGATGTCAGTGTGGTGCTTGATCCAATCGAGGTAGCTGGTCACACGGGTGAAGGCAGCTGGCAGCTCCTTCTCGCAGCCGGCAGAGGAGCCGAAAGAGGTCAGACCGATTTGGACCTTGTTGGATGCGAGCACCAGGGGGCCGCCAGAGTCGCCGTTGCAGGTGGAAACGGAAGCTGGGGTCGACACACAGATGTTGGAGGAACGGATGGTGGTGCCGTAGGTCTTCATGCAAGATGTGTTCGAGATGATCTTCATGTAAGCGTACTGCAAATGGGCAGCAACGCCGCTGGAGGAGTCCGAGGTGCGGCCCCAGCCGGAGGCGATGACCTCATCATCAACGTAGGTGGAGTAGTGAGACTCCTCGCGGGGCAGATCGACGGCGCGAATGGCATCGCTGTAATCCACATGAGGAATACGGATGAGCGAGATGTCGTTCAACAGAGTCCTGGAGTTCCAGCCCTCGTGGATGATGATGTGATCCTTGCTGACGGAGTGCTTAACCTTGGGGCTATTGCGGTCAGTGCTGCCCAAATGGACATCGACGGAATCGACACTAAATTACGGAAAAGCGATTAGCGGAAATTCTCGCGAATCACAGCCAAAATTTACCCATCGGTGCAGTGAGCGGCGGTCAGGATCCATTCGTGGCCAATCAGGGAGCCACCGCACCAGGCGGAGGAGGAGCCAATCTTCAGGGATAGACCAGCCTGATAGGGGAATTGGTCAGCGCTGGCATCCTTGCCGTTGGTGATGCGTCCGCCGGGTCCCTCCAGGACGGGCGCGTACACATTACGTGGCTGAATTTCGAAATCGCCGCGCAGGGCCGATCCCGAGGCGTAGGCCAAAGCCAGAGCAAATACAATAAGCACCTTCATGTTGATTTCGATGAAGACTATGAGCTTGATCAAGCCAATCCTCACCTTTTATAGGAAGAGCTTGGCAGATGACGACGCGTTTTCTATTTTTTTGATAGTGCACCTTGTCAAGAGCTGCCCTCTTGTAACTCTCCCACTCTTATCGGTTAAATTAAAAACTAATCTTTGGTTCTGTTCAATTTTGTGGTCTGCTAAATAGTTAAGATATGCCACAAGTCCGCAAACTTTACACTCTCTCTCGAGAGAGATAGGATTGTTTGCTTAACAATAGTTCTCTATTTATCTATTTACTGGAGCTTTGACAAGTTGCGCGTATTGTAATATGATTAAATATATATATGGTGTATATATACGATTACTTTCCCAACATTCATTGCCATTCTCCAGCGTCATCGCTCAGACTGCGCTATCTTTTCGAGCACCATTCTTATTACGCATTTAAATATTAAAAAATGTTTTGGTTTTAACAGTGTCGCGTGCTAGAGTATCTAAAATATTCCATGGAAAATAACTTCTACTTAAATATCTTTTATCAATCAAATTAAATTAAGGCAAAAGACATTCATATTGGATAATAGGAGATAATCCGTGGCCAGGTCTGAATTGCCTTCGCATATATTATTAATATGAATATAGAAATATAAACATCTCTATCTTAAAAAAAAGTGATTGGTCATTAACGCACAGCTCAAGCCGTAAGAGCTAGGAAGGTTTTTTACGAAATTCCAAAAAAAAAAATAACTTAAGAAACTTTTGTATAGAAATTTTTTGATTATCCTCCGATCGGCCTCAAAGATCTTTGTTCACAGTTTTCGAATAATCTATTCAAGAAATGAGAATCTCATAGTAGGACACAATTTCAAAAGTATTTTAAAATACACAACATTTTTATTAAATTGCCCCATACTCCTATCACACACACTTAGCAGGAAAGCAATCAATTTTGCAAGCCTTACTTGAATTCATGAGAATCGCATAGTAGAGCACAATTGAAAAATCCTTTTTTTTTTTAATTTTCAGCGCAGCGGGAAGTGAGATTGACCAGTGTTGAGTTCAGATACATACAAATGCAGATATGCATCTAAAGATACACACATGCATAAAAGTATATATACAAACAAATACGTCAATGCATACAATCATAAGTACATGCATACATACATACAAACTAAAAAAAATATATAAAATAAAGAGAATTTTCTTACAAATGATGTAAAGTCACTCATAAAAATCAGCTCAGCTTTGTCAAAGTCTGAAATTTTAACGGTCAAGTTTTAGTTTTGTAAATCCCTTAGCCAATCCACAAACCAGTTCGTTAACCCCTATGTTAGCAGACAAGTTAAGCAGAGCCAACTGTCGCACGTAGTGAAGAGGAAGTGAAGCAGTCGCTGTCTGAAGAGCTTTGTGAATGGGTTCCAGAGCACTTCAGACGGAGTAAAAATATGGTATAACCCAATCGCAAGGTGGATGGTCTTAAAAGTTGTCCATTGATTCGTCTGCTCGCGATTAGTTAACTGAAATCTCGGCACTGTTGTTGATAATAACAAAAATACTAGGCTGCCAATTATTTGTTCAATTAATTTGATTGATTTTCTAGCGAAAATATCGAATCTAATCAGTTTAATAAGAGATCTCTGAAGAGTTCATATTTCAGGACACGTAAAATGCGCACGCGCCCCTTATCTGTCCCCTTCTCGAGGGTCCGTCTCGAGAGATACTCCGATAAGATATTGCTCCGGCTGCGTTGACGTGGGCGAGTGATTGGAGGGGCAGCCTATAAAAATGATAGATTCGCCGTGGAACGAGTCAGAAAGTTCCCCTGATACGGATCATGAAGTTGTTTGTTGCATTCGCTGCTCTGCTGGCCACCGCGGTGGCAGCGCCCATGGATGGCCGCATCACGCACGGCGATGTGGCCCACGAGGGCCAGTTCCCCTACCAGGTGGGATTGAGCATTGCGATCGGCAACTCGGGCGCCTGGTGTGGCGGCACCTTGATCTCCAACCGCTGGATCGTCACGGCTGCCCATTGCACGGACTCTGCCGATTCGGTGACCGTGTTCGTTGGTGCCACCAAAATCAAGGAGGAGGAGCCCGGACAGCAGCGCATCCATGTGGAGAAGAACGGCATTATTGTGCACGAGGATTGGGATGCCACCAAGATCGTCAACGACATTTCGCTGATCAAGCTGCCCGCCGAGCTGGACTTCAATGAGCGCGTCCGTGCCGCCACGCTGCCCAAGAAGGATGGCCGCTACTCGACCTATGAGGATCAGCAGGCGTACGCCTCCGGCTGGGGTCTCGATAGCGACAAGGCTGACGCCGTCTCTCCCGTGCTGCGTTACGTGGAGATGCCTATCATGAAGTCGAGCACCTGCAACAAGTACTGGGCCGGTCTCATCACCGACAAGGTCATCTGCATGAGCACCAAGGGCGGCAAGTCCACCTGCAGCGGCGACTCCGGTGGCCCGCTGGTCCACAAGGACGGCGACATCAACTATTTGATTGGCGCCACCTCCTTCGGCCTGTCCCTGGGCTGCGAGAGGAACTACCCGGCTGTCTTCACCAGAATCACCGCCTACCTGGACTGGATCGAGGATCACAGCGGCGTGGTCAACAAATAAACAACAATTCCAACTGCTGATATTAAACAATAAAAACATAACACTCGTTTGCGATACAAATGTACACTCGCTTGGGGTTTTCTTTTTGAGATAGGGGGAAGTTTTAGGGATATTTTATAAACGACAGCAGAGTTGTTTTTAATAAGATGAAATTAGGGTCTTTCTTAGGATAGTGGGAAATTAAATGGCGAACTTAAGGGATATTTTATATTCGATGGCAGAGTTCAGTTTATATAGTTTAATAGTTTAAATTTTCCTGACATTCCTTTAAAGCTGGGAAATTGTAGGGGAGTTGTAGGGATATTTTATAATCGATAGCAGAGTTGGCCTTATAAAGTTTTTTAGAGGGAAATTTAAAGGCGAACTTAAGGGAGATTGTTCACTTTCACATAGATTAAATTTGCCTGATATTTTTCATAAGCTGAGAAATTTAAGGGGAGTTGTAAGGACATTTTATTACCGATAGCAGAGCTGTTATTAAAAAGTTGAAAGATAGGGAAAATTTGAATGCGAGCTTTAGGAATATTTTAGCTTTAGGATATTTAATGCTTGCCTGATCGTTTTCTTATGATGGGGAATTTAAAGGGGAAATTTAAAAAAATTGTATATTCGATCGTTATTAAACTGTTGAAATGCTTTTTAAAATATCTTTCAGAGGGTTGTTTATATTTATGCATTTTAATTAAATTTCCAGCCAAGATTTAGATCCCATAGTTCCTTAATATCGTCTTGAATTTCTGAGGTATGAACTAGTAGATAACCCAGGCGAAATTGTCTTAAAGAATATCCTTATTGTAGTAACAATGCATGCACTTACCCCATAACTCACATCCAGATCGAAGGTTAGTTGGTTATTAATTAATTGGTAAAATAGATTGGTCTTCTATATATAAACACACATATCACTGAAAAAAACAGAGCGGAGGATAAATAAATAAATAAGAGAGATATAAAAAGACAAAGAGAGAGAGAGAGAGGGTGGGGGGAGGGAGGGGGTGGGGGGGGCAGTGAAAGGAAGAATTCAAGGACTAAGAATAAACGCAGAGATAACGATAATTAGATTGAGACTTAATACTTACTATCAACGAATGAAAATTCAAGCCTTGAATTCATGAGAATCGCATAGTAGGGCGATATTTAAAAGACTTTCTCCAATTAACATCTGTTCTGCGTTTGACATAATGGAAAATTATTACAGTATCTGCAATTTTTGCTCTTACATGTTGCAATCTGAATGGATTACAGCACAGTTCATTTATCAGGTGCAGGCTCTTAGTTTTTGAGGGTTGAGCTCTTAATACTTAGTTGTTGATAAGGCACTCGATTCAATTGCGACGCAGTTTCTTTAGGTATATAACCAAAGGGAATGTTTAATGCAGTTACTAATTTGTTGGTTGTTTTTGAAAGATGCAGTTGTTATTGGCAGTAACGATATTATTGACCCTCCATATAGCTCAAGCGGACAACGGGAATCTCGGTAATCGCATTACGAACGGGTATGTAGCTGAGGCGGGTCAGTTTCCCTACCAGGTGGGCTTGAACGTATCATTTGGCAATGCCAGCACCTGGTGTGGCGGCACTCTGGTATCGCATCGATGGATTCTCACGGCTGCCCACTGCATGGATGGAGCGGAGCGTGCCACTGTCTATTTGGGCGCAATTAATATTACAAACAGTTCCGAGCCGGGCCAGAAGCGTTATTACGTGACGAGATCCCACATCGTAGTGCATGCCAATTGGACAGCCAGCACCGTGGCCAATGACATAGCTCTCGTGAGGCTGCCAACTTTCGTGGAGTTCAGCGATCGGGTGAGGGCTGCCGACTTGCCCAGAGGTCTGAATGGCTCCTACTCCAGCTATGAGCAGGCCACGGCCTATGCATCCGGCTGGGGCCGGGACAGCGACAGCTCCAACTCCACGTCGCCAACCTTGCGGTATGTGGCAATGCCCGTGATGCCGCAGAGCCGCTGCAAGTTGTTCTGGGGCGGCTCCCTGTCCGAAAAGATGATCTGCATGAGCACCAGCAGCGGCAGATCCACTTGCCAAGGCGACTCCGGCGGCCCGCTCATCTACAAGGAGGACAGCAACAACTATTTGATTGGCATCACCTCGTTCGGGCTCTCAATGGGCTGCGAGATTGGTTTTCCATCCATTTTCACGCGGGTTACCAGCTACTTGGACTGGATTTGGCAACACATTGGCGCCAATAGCTAGACCTAACTTTGAACTGGATTTATGGGATAAAAATAGCAGAGCCTCAAACTGAACCGAATGATAATTTTCAGAAAACGTTTTGGCTCGAAGGAATATTTTGTACTTTTTGAAAATATTATTGCAAATTTAAATTAATAAAAATATAATTCATTTAGTTTGTAATAAATTGAATAGTTAAATTGAAATGCGAGCCAAAGTTCGAAAACAAGGTTCACGAACTGAGCCTTGAGAGCGAGCCATTGGTTTGAACCATTACCCACTAAAACGTTGGTTCAAATCAAATTTAATTTCAATAAAAATGAACACTTGGCAAGTTATACAATAAACTCAAACAACAGTTTCTTTTTTTTATTTTATGTTTTTCAAGTTTTTTTTTATTGTTCTTTTGTTTTGGGTTTTGAAATTTTTATTCGGACCTTCGAACAGCGCTTTCGAGTTTTCATTTTCGAAACAGCAGAACGTTTCCAATGAAACCCGCGATTAGCGCACTTTCCGAATGCCATTTTTGTTTTTCATCTATGTACAAAACTTAAAAAATAGAGGGGGGAAAAAATTAAGAGATAGAAATTACGCGTAAAATTACGTGTTTGTTTTTTTTATACCTAATTACTTTTGCTGCTGTTGTTGCTTGTTTGTTTTTTTGTAGATTAGCAATAGCAAAGTTTTGTTTTTTTTGTTTTTGTTTTGGAAATTTCACGCAACTTAAATAACATTTTCGATTTTCCAAATATGAATATGTATGTATATCGTATGTGTGTGGTTAGTACATAGCTTTAAGTTTTTTGTTTTTGTTTTTGTTTGTGGGTAGCTTAATGCAATTATTAGAAATCGAATAGTGTTGGAAAACGCGCAACGTTTGATTAAATTTGTTTTTCTTTGTGTTTTGCTCTAGTCGAAAATTACATAAGTTATGCCCTTTGATATAGGTAATTTTTGTGTTTTGTTTGTTTTCGCTTAATTTCATATATTTCATAGCTTTTAGTTTTTGTTTCTTTATGTTTTACTTATGCTCGAAACGTTACGACGTTTAATTTTGCACACGTTTTGTGTTTTTCTTTTCTTTTTTTGCTTTCGTGTTGCACAACAATTTATTATTCATATTCACTTTAATGCTATTTAATTAATAATTAAAAACAACTGAAAGCTACGTTAAGACAACTTTTTCCTCTTTTTTTTAAAACATATTTGCTTCATTGAAACATTTATTTTACTGTTGTTGTTTGTTGCAACCATTAAAACTTAAAGTAATGCGAATTCATTGTAAATAAAATGAAAATAATCATAATAATAAAAAATAACTGAAAAACGAAAAACTTTGCTAACTAAAAATTAATTTCACACAATTTAACGGCGGCGTTCATTTTCATACTATTATTTAATTCAAATAATTTATGTGTGTGTGTGTGTGTTTGTATGTATTTAGTTTATATAAGTTTACGTGTGGTTTCTAAATTGTTTTTTGTGTATTTTTTTTTTTATTTAATTAACAGCGCACGCGCGCATCTTTAATTTATAATTAAAGCGCACGGCACTTGATTTGCTCCTCGATTTAAATTGAATGTTTCTCTCAAAAATTACGATTCGTTTTTTTTTTGTTTTGCATTAGTTAGGGGCCGTATTTTTAGCTAAGCGGAAATTGTTTCTCTGGTGGCTATATACAACAGTTGAATGAGTGTGTGTGTGTGTGTGTGTGCACTTGTATGGGTATTTGATTTACTAACTTATATACTAAACGGCCGTGCTGCTCAGCTATATATGAGCTGTTCCTGCAATCGAAAGGAGTTGCTTTCACAATATAATCCTTTTAAAATTATGCTCTGTGTGTGTAGGTCTATAGGTGTGTACGTGTGTGTGTGTGTGTGTGTGTGTGTTATAATTACAAATTAATTAATGCTGTACAAAAGTTTTTGAAGTTTTGCTTGTCTTCGAGTTTCTTGATTATCATTAGATGCTGGGACACAACTACCCGGATCCGGATCGGGATCGGCGATGTTGGTAGTTGGTAGCGGGGTTTGCGCTTAACTAAAATGGTTCCGATAATAACTTAGCCAACTAATGCATCTCACCAACAATTACGACTACCGTATGCTTAATAGGTTACAATTACATACAAACTATATCAAAGGTTGTAAACTTGTGGGTTGTTGTAAAAAAACGACGTGGTTAACTGCAGCAAGGACTCCTGCGACTCGGGGGCTGCGGGCTGGCGACTACGTTGACTACGACTACTTCTTGTTGTAGATGGGCAGCGCAGAGGGTACAAGGCCGGCGGCAACACTTGTGGGCGCCATCACCATCGAGGAGGAGGAGGTGGAGGAGTTGGCCGTTGACGACGCGGTCGTCATGCTCGGCGGCAGACCCAGCAGGCTGGCGACTGACGCCTGCGTGCTGGACGCGGCGCCAGCACCGCCTAGAGGCGCATAAACGCCACCGCCAGAGACTCCATTGTACTTGGCATAGTCTTGAGTTTTGCTCTTCTTGCTCTCCTTGTCGCGATCCCGATCGCTGTGCTTCTTTTTGCTACTGCTGCTGCTGTTGCTGCTGCTCGTGCTGTTCGACGAACTGTTGTAGCCCCCATAGCCGGGCAACACGGGCGGCGGCGGCGGCGGCTGCTGCTGCTGCTGGCCACCGGCAGGCACGCCTGCTGGAGGAGCTGTGCCCGGCGCAGGCGGTGCCATGCCAAAGCCAGGCGCTGTTGGCATCGGCAATAGCCCGGCGGCGGAGGAATAGTTATTCGGCTCCACCTTGTTCTTGCTGATCTTGAGTTTGAGCGGAGCGGCGGTGCCCACTTGGAGACTGCCGTTGGGATTGGCGGTGGCCGTGTTCGTCTTGATGACCAATTTGAGCGAGTCCATGGATGTGTCCTTGCTGCTGCGCTCCTTTTGCTTGTCCTTTTTGTGTTTCTTGCGCTCCTCCTTGTCCGGCTTGTCCTTTGACTTGTCCTTCTCCTTGTGTTTGTGCTTGTCCTTCTTCTTTTTCTTCTCGGACTTGCCGGCAGCCTCCATTTCCTTGGCATCGCCCAGCTTGGTCAGAGCATCGAGCTCCATGGCAGGTGCCACAGACAAATTGTTGGTCATCAGATTTATGGGCGCAGCCAGCGAATCCTTCTTCACGTGCAGCTGAGTGATCGGCGGCGTCGGCTCCAACAGTTCGGCCGGCGGCTTCAGTCCGGGCATAGTCAGCGAATCCGGCTTCAGCAGCGAGCCATTTGTTGTGCACAGGCTCTCCTTGAGCAGCGTGCGCACCAGATCGGGCGTTGTCTCAATGCCACCGTTCGACATGGACAGCGGCGCATGCTTGTCCTCATAGCTGGGATAGCCCGGTAGCCCGACACTGCTGTCCAGCTTGCGCAGCTTGTCGCGCGGCAAGCTGCCGTCGTGCTCGTCCAGCTTGTTGAGTCCGTATTGGCTGCCAGACATCTCGTTGGCGCGCTTCAGATTGCCCACATCGCGACTTGGGCCCGCCAGCTCGCTGGGCAGCAGCTCCCCATGGGGCTTCTTGTGCGGCGGCAGCATGGGCTTGGCAGTGCTGCTCGAGCCGCTGCCGTGCGGCAGCGTGTTGCGATGCTTGTCCTTTTTGGTGGGCGTCAGGCGATCCTTCTTGGGGCTGTCGCGGTCTCGCGCATGACTGTTCAGCTTGTAGCCTAGACTGTCGTGGGCAGGTCCTGGCGGCGGCGGCGGCAGCAGTCCATTGAATTGCGTCTCCTTCTTGATGTCGCTCCACTCCGGACTGAACAGCGAATTGTTCTTGCCAAGCTGCTGCTGCTGCTGCTGCGACATTGACGTGGCGCCCGCATCCAGCGGCGGCAGCTGCTGCTGCTGCTGCTGCTGCATATGATTGTAGTTGGGCACTGCCTGGCTCTGGCCATAGGGCAGCTGCTGCTCATACGGCGGCATGCTGTGGACGGATGACGATGAGCTTGATGACGAGACGGATTTATTGCGATGCGAGCCATGGCTGCCATAGCCAGCGGGCGGCGGCGGCGGCGCACCATTGTTGCCAACACCTGCTGCGCTGCTGCTGCTCTGGTAACCGCCCCGAGACATGAGCGGATTGCTGGGTCCGCTGTTGTTGTAGGACGGCGGCGCATTAGGATACATTTTACTGCTGCCCGACTTGCTGACATCTTTGGTGGAAACGCCCGCTGCAGACGATGCACTTGAAGCGGATGAGCTGCTGCGACTGTCCAAGAGCGGCGGCGGTTGCTGCTGCGGCTTGGAACTAGTCGACATCTTGTGGCCGCCATGGGGGGGTTGCATGCCTACGGGCGGCATGCCACGAGAGGATTTGTGATAGTCCATGGGCATGGGTAGTCGTCCAGACGGTTGGCTCGACGAGCTGCGTTGACCACTGCCCGTCGACGAGCTGCCGCTGCTGCCACGCTGTGCCGATGATGAGGAGCTCGACTGATGGCCGGAGGGAGCACGATTACTGTAGCCGGGTTGCTTCGATTTGTGATCTAAAACAGGGGGTACACATCATTAGGGAATGCCACAAGCTGTTGCCTCGTATTGCGTAACATACCTCCGTGTGCCTCGGGCGGCAGGGCGCCTGGATAATTTGGCATCTTGTGATTCGATGAGGAGGAGGTAGAAGAGGACGAGTTACCTGGAGCACCGCCCACCGATGACGAACGCTGATGACTGCCATCGCTGCGCCTCTGCTGCGACGGCACCATGCTCGGCGGCGGCAGCAGGGCCGACTGCGATGAGTCGCGGCTGTCGCTGCCATTCATTAGCTCCGGCGGCGCCGTGATGTTGGAGTGATAGCCCTTCATCATCTCGCTCATCTTCCAGTCTTCTTTCGGCTTGTTGTCCTTGCTGTTGGCGGCCGTGCGATTGCTGGCGCCCTGTGCAATTGCCTTGATCGAGTTGAGCTTCGACTTGAGCCGGGCCGGACTCTTCTCGTAAATGGCAATGAACTCATCCGTCAGCTGCTTGAGCAGCTCCAGCGAAACGCTCTTGTCCACATAGTAGAACCAGTGCTTGCCCTCAGTCGATTGTGGTATCTCCCAGCGCGACCATTTGCAGGCCAAATAAATGCAGAAGCAGGCAACCACAGTGGGTCGATATTGCAGGCACATCGAGGTCAGATGCAGGCTAACAGTTTCGAACAAGGACAAAGCATGCATTTAAATAATTGTTTGCAGGTTGAGTATTTCGAATGCTATTTTTGGCGATCATATGCATGTGTGTGCGTGTGTATATGCATATGCTGGCATATTTGGGAGCAGACCAAACGATTTGTTGGTAGTACAAATTTGTAAAAAACATCCGCTTCCAATTTCAGAAATGAGATGCGGATATTGCAGTCCGCTCAAGCAACGGAACGAGGAACCGGGTTCAAGCTCCTGACTAGTCATGATATAGTATTCGTTTTAGAAGAAGAGGCCATATTCTTTAACTATATGATATTATTATATATTATTTAAAATTACATCAAATATCCTACATTCTCTATCTAAATATTCTTAAAAACCAAGAATTTTAAATGCCCTTAGTTAAGTATAATTTGGAAACATTAAGATCGCATATTCCCAAGCACAAAAAACCAGAATTGTGGGTTTTGATGATATGATGAGTATTTCTTTTATTAAGGGACACTCAATATTTGCTTTAAAAAATTATTAAATAGGTTCCTTGGCGATTAAAGGAAACATAAAATCGTTTTCATAATAATCATACACAAGTTGTGGATTATCATTTAAATATGATCACAATTTATGAACTTTTTAAGACATGTAACAAATACAGGTAGAAGAAGAAGAGTTATGTTCGGCGCGCCGAAGTTGAAATACCCTTGCAAATACATAGCAGATGTGTGGAATATGCATATCAATCGGGTAAGAGATGTCTTCCACACTGTGCTACGCATCTCGTGTAAGAGCATCTGCAAGGGTATACAAAATCATAAGTATGTAAGGAAAGGTGTCATAAGAAGGTCAACTGCTAGCTGGATAATTTGCTCAGGGAACAGCATTTAATGACCTTAGCACAGGTAAAGCTGTCAAAAGGGACGCGCGCTCAAATGACCTAAATGATTTTCGACTCTTTTGTGAAGTAGCTGTACCCAGAGGTTGCATTAAGATGCCCACCCACACACACACACACACACACATACGCACACAAGCCCGCCTATACCATACGCTTGGTGGAGTATGCCAGTATCAGTATCTGGGATACCGTTAGCTGTATTAGCCATACCTGTTTGAGGCCAAGAAGTAGGAGGTTTGCGCCAGATCCTTGCATGCTAAAATATATCACAGTGTTATCAATTCACAATTGCTCTAATTGGCACGCAGCCATTGCATTTAAATGGCATTTGTATTTGTTTTTTTTTTTGGATATATTTTGTTTTAGAGCATGGTGCCTACCTTTGACCAGCTGGCAAGTGCGCACCACATGCGTGTGCGGATGATCGATGGCCACGTCGAAGCCGAGCGTCTGCAGCAGCACGTTCTCATTGAAGACGAGCTCCTGGGCGAGATCTGCATAGGTCTGTTCGGTTGTCTGTGGCAGGCACTTGTTGGCCGCTCTAATCACGTGCTCCAGCTTGCGCGGCTGCTCCTCTACCTTGGCGGCCAGGAACAAGCTGGCCGAGGCCATGGAATTGCGATGGAAATGTGTGAACGAGTGGAACGCATAGAATCGATGCATGTAAACAATTGCCGTATTGATGCACAGCTGCGACACCTGCAGCCGCTGGCCCATCTCCTGTATCAAATACGCCGTCATTTGTCTGTAGTGCAGCTCATCGTCGCACTTGATGCCGCAGCGGCGACTGGGCGAGTTGCCCAGCTGCTCGTTGCTGAAGTACCAGATTTTGTCCTTCTCAAACGGTAAATTGTTGTTATTACTGTTATTGTTGTTGTTGCTGCTGCCGCTGGCGGCGACGCTGCCCGTTGCAGTTGAGAGAGCGGCAGCGTTCGGGACGCCCGCGGGCGTTGCCAACAGACTCATGGCTCACACGCACAAACAGACACACACGCGTTGACTTGCGTCTTCTTCTTCTTCTGCTACTTCTTCTTGGGATGGTTTGCGATTTGTTAAATACTCATGCAAGCCGTTTACTCGTTGCGAATTGAAGAGGCAACAAAACACGCACAGTTTTACAGCAATTTGAATTAATTTCAATAGATGTTTTGGCTTGGCAGCTGAGTCAAATATTGTTGTTGTCGTCGTAGGAACTGTACGATTGAGAAGAAGAAGCACAAGCAGAGTCTCGTTTTTCTTTGTCGGCCGTAGCAGCAAATGCGTTTGTATTGGTATTGTACTGGCTTGTGGCGTGGTGTAGGAGGGAAAGGTGGCTGACGCTGGCTGGGCTGCTGCTGCTAATGCTGCGCGTCTGCTGCGGCTGCCACAACACATTTGCTATGGAAAGTAGCAAAATGCACACTCGATTTTGATTTGTTTAGTTATTTGTGTAGTTTTCACACTTTTTACGCCATTCAAAATCTGCTTTTTCTGCTGTTTTGATGGCGTTGAGTGTGCGCTAGTGTGTAAGCGTGTGTGTGAGTGTGTGGTTTTCTGGAAATTGCGACTGCTCAGCGACGGACATACACAGACGAGCCCGACGACGTTCGTTATGCAACTTGTACATCAATTCATTGTTATCATTGTTGTTATTGCCTTTTCGCCACACAAAAACACCTCATTTTTGTTCTATAATTTGCAATGCAAATGCATCGCAAAAAATGTGATTTTGGTTTTGGAACGCACAATGACACAAAAAGAAAAAAATGTATGTATGTGTATATGTATTTACAGTATGGCCGTCGCAATCGCATTCGCATATCGATACCATTTATATCGCTATGCTAAAATATCGGCCATGCTGGTCACGATGCGCGATATTGTGGTGGTATTTTCACTATCGATATACACTGTTAAATGCACCCTTCGAATTTTTAAACTTTAAATAATTATAATTAAAACTAAGTCCAAGATAAATGAACAACTTACTTTATCTGCATAAAATTTATTTTTTATTGGAATAATAAGAGAGCCATAGCAGCGTACCATGAGCGGTCAGATAACAGTGCCAGTTTAACATTAGCAGAGGTCGTACGAGGTGCGCATGTTATAGAAAGGTGTCATAGCAGCTAGCTTTTTGACTTGAATACGCCATAACGTGTTCCGCAATTGTAAACTTGTTTGACAAAGTTATCATATTAACAAATACTTAAGATAATAAGTGGAAGTTGTTTTTTAGTCTCATTTATTTATGTTATTTATAAAACAGATAATATATAAGTATGTATATATATTTTTTATAGCAATCTGTAGATAAAAATATACAAAATTTAGCTAAAAATCTTAAAACTCTAACGTTTCCATAACAGTAAATAATTATGCTATTTCCATCAGATTTCCATTTCATTTTCTTTATCTGTTTTTATTTTTGTTGTTAAAATTAATTGTTGACCCATAAAGTCATCTACATACATACATATCTCATGTTTCGCTCTTTTTCCGATCTAATTACTAATTTGTGGCTCGCATTTGCTGATTTTAATGCAGACGTTTTTTTGATTCGCCTGAAGAATATACATAAATGAAACTTAAGTGTGTAGCATAGTGCTTAAATATAGATGCACATATGATTGGGCATATACCATATATATATATAAACTACATATTATCTTTTCAACAGATTCGCTAAAACCGTTTCCAACCCAACTCTCGTTTCAACTAGCTAATGGAGACCATTCCCGATTCCCGATTCCCGATAATCCAAAATGAATTGCATTCAATATCAAACTTCGTAAATTAGCTCACTCGATCTTAAATCTAATTCCACACGTTGTCCTCTTTCATTTAAGTACCAATAAAGTAAGTATTTGCCTTAGTTCTGATACAGATCCTTCAGATCTTCTTCTTGAAATCTAATCTTTAATTTAGTTGGTCTTATCCAGCATGTGTTTTGTTTTTTGTTGGTTCCGATCCAATTCAACAAATACACACATTCTTTATAATTGTTGTATATATATTAATACGTAACTATAGAACTACGACTAATAAGTGAAACATGAGGTCCAGAAGTTGATTATATACAATTACAGTGCACAATAGATTTGTTTTCGATCTCAGATTTCGAACACTTGCAATATAAAGCAGAACATAATGTTTCGATGCTATTTCCTTAAAAAAGTTCCAATTAAATAAATGAAAATACAAAAACCGGAGAAATTCTTCAAATAAAACCCTTCTGCTGTGGCTTCGAGTTGTAAAGCTGTTTTCTATTTTAATTATCGGCTAATCTGTCCGATTTTCGTTGCACTTGCGTACATTTATCTTTGTTTTCGTATTGTTCGATTGTTCTGTGTGTAAATTGTTCAAACTTTATCATACATACGTATAATGTTATGCATTATCTTAAACGCTATAATAAGTATATATATTTAGATAGACATATAAACGCACTTGCTGCTCCCGATCTCATGCTCGAAACCTCAAAAACTGAGTCCTCATCTCTAATAGACGTGTGGCCCAAGCACATACTACATGAAAATGTCTGGCTTAAGCTATAAAATGCATCGTCTAAATTTATCTAAAATATTCAATCTGTTCCGTAGAATAAATATGGTATTGTATAGACTATATAGACTTTGAATATATTATATATAATTGTTTCATAACTTATGTCTTATATGCACTTTAAATGGGAGGTATATGTAGATTTCAAATTTGTAACGGGTTGCAAATATTTGTATGTTTTTTGTTTTTGGATCGAAGATCTTTTGTTTTTGTTTTGATCGACTTATCGCTTTTGTTATCGATCTATCGATTTTTTCGAATAAAATAAAACGCATGCATATTGAAATAATAATTTTATTTTAATAATAAAAATAAAAAATAATCATAAAAAATGTTTACAATGAACAGAGTTAAACTCAAAACTCACTTCCGTTTATTATCATCATCATCATCATCATCATATATATCATTATCATTCTTCCAATCATTGAACAAAAATCGAAAAACGTAAACTCTTTCATTCCGTTGCTCTTGACATACACATAATAATAATAATAATAATAATAGATAATAGATAATGATAAAGGTACTTAGAAGAACGCAACTACATAAGTATAAAAGAAATATTGAATAGAATAGAACTAGGAGTTTGTTGGTATCTTTTAACTTTCTTCTACTTTTGCTTTAGTTTAACTTTAGTTTAGTTTATGCATTTAAGAGATTGCACGTTTGGGCAGTGTTTGGAAATTGTTGGTGTACTTGTGTGTGTGTGTGTGCCGGTGTGTGTGTGTGAGTGTGTGTTGCATTGAAAGTTTCTGTTGCATTTGCAGAACGTGGAACTGTTTTTTGGTTGGCAGTGTGACGTAACAAAAAGCGTTAACAAATATATTTCAGACATAAACTTCAGACCAAAAGTTGTTTGTTTTGTATTTCAAGTTGATTTCGTAAAGAATGGTTATTTTTTCAGAGTTTTTTTTTATAACTGCTTAGCATGCTTTGTGGTTCGTTTTTGCGGAGCTGGTTCTTTTGAACGGTACTTGTACAGTGCAGCTCCGCAAAGTGAACCACACAGAATTAGTTGCTTTGCTGCTCCTTTTGTTTGTTGTGTGTGTGTGTGTTTGTTTGTTTGTTTTCTGTTCTTTAAATATACAAAACTTACAAGTTAATAATTACAAGAAAGTTGTTGACCACAAGCTACAACATTTGTTGGGCGCGTTGCCGTGAACGGGTGTGTACTGTGGCTCCAGTTAGGATATTGGGCAGGGTATGGTGTATAGGTATAATGTAGAAGAAACACTTAAATAAATAAACTATCGATAAGCGTAAACCTAATTAAAACTATGAAATATTTCTCATCTCCTTAATAAAATAAGCAACAAAAACAATGAGCCCGAAAACGCACACAAATACAGTTATTTTTCTTTAAACTACTTTTGTAGAACTCGTAAGCTACGTCTGGTAGTGTATGTGTATGTAACCGTAGGGTGCTTGGGCTAGAGGGGAGAAGCGGGTATAGTTAGGGGGAGTGGTAGGGTTAGGGTGTCGGGGTATTAGATATATTAGGCTAGGCTTTGTTGTAGGTGTATACAGTAATTCGTAGCTATAAGTATTCACATACACATATCAAATATCAATAAGAACTCTTCATCGATAATCAATCCATCAATCAATAATAATAATAATAATATAATAATAATCAATAATAATAACAATATGCATTGTAATAATAATTAAATGTTACAGTTAAAACACTAAAGCCAATGAATAGATCATTAATTACTACAGAATTTTACTTTTTAGCATGTTTGCTCCTCTGTATACATAATAATTATTTACTATGTATATATACATACATTATGCATATATATGTATATGTGTATACATATATGCATAGGCCTAGCAGCTACATATGTAATTTATACTCTCTTCCGCGCTTAAATCTGATGTGTCCTCTCTTAGACCTAACAAAAACTCAACATGTACAAAAAACCCACCTCGCATTGATCGAAACAATTAAATGTAGCTTACAACACACATACATACATATGCACATGCCGTACATGCGTGTACGCATGTGCGCGTGTGTATGCATGTATATATGTAGTTTGGATGCTTCTGCTCTTCCTCGCTCTTTCTCTCTCTCTCTCTCTCTCTCGGTTTTATATGTATATTTCTACTATTGCCGCTAGCCGGTTCAGCTCCCATTCTATTGCCACCGTTTCGGTAAGGTTTACGTCTATTTACATGCTCTCTCTCTCTCGCTTGCACTCGCGCGCTCAGACGCCATTGCAATCGATCTCAACTATGTCCTTGGGCACATCGACAAACTGATAGACCAGCCGCTGACCGTCCACCTTGGCCAATATGCCGCGCTGGTAATAGTAGCGCAGGGCGCGGCCCATCGTCTCGTAGTTCATGTCCGGCTTGTTCTTGTGCATGCCCCAGAGGCGGGAGACGGCTTTGGAATCGACCAGCTTGAAGACGCCCTTTTCACGGTTCGTCCACTTGATGAAGCGCGGACAGTATTCGCGATCCTGCAGCAGCTTCAGCAGAAACTCCCACAGGTAGGTGGTGGAGCCCTCGCGACTGCGCCGCTTCACGCCCATCTCCAGCTTCGGTTTGCGCGGCTTTTTCGCCTTGCGCTGCTGAAAGCCGCCCAGCTCCAGCATATAAGAGAGATCATAGTTGACGCTCGACGTCGCCGGCTGCTGTATGACGCTCTGCGTGCCGCCGGCGCTGAGCATTGCGGCCGCTGCGACGGCGCTGCTGCTGCTCACGACCGATGCCGCCGCCGCCGCCGCTGCCGCTGCCGCAGCATTGGCAATTGTGGAATGCGTGTGCTGTGGTGTACTATGCAGCTGGTGGGGGTGCGTTGACGCCAGCTGCGCTGCTGCCAGCTGTGACTGAGGGTGCTGTTGTTGTTGCTGCTGCTGCTGCTGCTGTTGCTGCTGATGATGCAACTGTTGCTGCTGCTGGTGATGTGACAATTGTTGCTGCTGTTGCGGCGCGTGCTGCGCCTGCTGTTGCTGCTGCTGCTGATGTTGCAGGGAATGATGCTGATGTGTGCCAAAGCCGTTGGCAGCTGCGTTACGCTGGGACGACGCTGCCGCTGGCGCATTGAAGTAGGACGTTGACAGATAGCTGGGCGCGCCGGGCGTGCCAGGATTAACGCCCCCGCCGCCGCTGGAGCCACTGTTGCCATAGTAGTTGTCGGGCACTGTAGAGAAGAGGGAAAGAGAGAGAGAGTGGCAAAAGTGTTAAATATGATTGCAGAGTTGCCAGATTAATTAATATTAATGTGAGTTAATGAATTCTGTAAATGACAAAGTAATCCAAATACATACATATGCACATACATATATAAACATTACTTGGCGCATTACTTCAGTTCATTTTGCAGCTAATGCGACCCACTGTACGCAGCGCTGTCCGCCTGCTGCCTAACTATTTCACAGTGCACACGGCTACATATGTATGTATGCTTGTATGTATGTATGTACGTGTGTAATTTTGTATGCTATTTAGTAAGTTTTGTTTTACATCCGGCGTCAACGGCGCTGCCGTTGCCCAATTCAACAGTCAGTTGCCCGACGAGAGGTGCATGGATTTGGGGGGAGGGGTGGACAAGCTGAGTAAATGACTGAGCGCCGTTGAATAAAATCAAAAGTATTCGCTCACCAACACCAACAGCAGCAGCAGCAGCAGCGAAGAGAGCAACGTACGCTTTCGTTCGTTTTTCGCTCGTGTCTTCACCATCGCATTGTTGCATTAGCGTTGGTGTTGGCGCTCGCGTTCGCACTCGTGCTCAGAGCAGCAGAGGGAGACAGAGCGAGAGAGGGAGAGAGAGAGCGCACAAAACGGGAGAAGCTCACAGCGCCAGCATTGCCACATTGGCTCTGTCGCTGTCGCTGCTGTTGTCGTTGTCGTTGTGACCTTCACAATTTGCGCAAAGGCAATGTGTCGATGACCACAGATTTTACACAGCGACGAGCACACATATAGACACACACAGACACAAAGCGAGGCGAAAAGCATAAAAGCAGCGAGTGCAACACATTCTTATTGCAATTGATTGTGTCGTTTATATGTGTATGTGTGTGTGTATACATATATACAAATGTATATATATGCGCATGTACATATGTATGAGCTTGCCATTTTTCGATTGCTGAACTTTTACTGCACACATATACATTCATACACACATATGTATTGCATATTCATGTGTATCTGTGAATACTTGATATACTCACCCCCAACACTGCGATTCCATATATTCCGCAACGAATTCGCCGCATTGTTCTGATATAAATTCGGATGCAGAAATGTGCCCGTATGCAGGTGCGCCGCTGCTGCTGCCGCTGCTGCGGCCGCTGCCGCTGCTGAGTGGGTGGCCGCTGCGGCAGCTGCAGCTGCTGACGCCGATGTTGCTGCCGTTGTGGGCATGCCCAGGCGCGCCTTCAACTCGTCGGCGCATGGCTGGCCGCCGGAACTGGAGCTGTCCACGTCGGACACACCGCTATCCGCCGGACTGGGCGGAAACGAACCTGTGCATGCAGTGAATGGGTCAAGATTAACAAGTTGCCAATGCACTTTTTTTTATTTTTAGTTTTTGGGGCATGTCGCTCGACAAAGGGCGTGTGCACTGTGGTTCACCTTGCTGGCAAGCTGTTTCGCACTCACCTGTTGTGGCCGTCGTGTAATTTCTGTGATGTGGATTGTGGATTGCGCCGCCGCTGAGCAGATTGTGCAGCAATGGCCGATGCGGTATGGCCAAAGGTTGCTGCTGCTGATGCTGATGCGCATTGTTGTTGGCCTGTAAGCTGTGCTGTTGTTGTTGCTGCTGTTGTTGTTGTTGTTGCTGACTCTGCTGCAACGGTGTTAAGAGCGCATTCTGCTCGGTCTTGATGTGCAACAATGTTGTTGCACTGCCGAAAGCTTGCTGTTGCTGCTGCTGCTGTTGTTGTTGCTGTTGTGTCTGCTGCAGGTGTTGTTGCTGTTGCTGTTGTTGTTGCTGGTGTTGGTGTTGCTGCTGCTGCTGCTGATGAGGTGACGGACTGGTTGATTGTTTGATAATAGGAATTTCAGTATCTGCAAAACAAAGAGGCAAATTAGTTGTGCTTTTATGCAGCATTTTATAAAAGTGCATATATTTTGTTTTTTGTTTTTTTTTTAGAATGTCAGTTTAAGAGATTTGCAAGTGTGAAGCTTAATTATTTTATTTCATGGCTTCGCTGGTCACTTGATACGTTTTGCTAAATAGCTGTCCAACACTCGAACTACTTCATAATGTCTGCCAACTGTTGCGACCCAATTAAAAAACAACTTTATCTCTTCAGCCTCAACAACAACAACAACAACAACAATCTACAACAAGCTATTCGAGTGCCGCCCTCTGCGCGTAACCGAGACCTGTCAAAATGTCCAAGCTCACATGAAATGCAAAGCTAATAATACTTAAATAATTCGCAATATACATAATTATACAAAATAGTTGTTGTTGTTGTTGTTGTTGTCATTGTTGTTAGCAAGTTGAGCGACATGCAAAAGTCGCCAAGAGGCTAGAAATATGCGAGCAAAACACACACACACACACACACACACACACACATACACACACAGAGACAAAATTGAAATGCCCCAATTCGGCGAGCCATGAACTCAAAGCAACAACAACAACCGTTAAAAACAATGACAAAAGAAATGCAAAGTGAGAGAAGCAGCAAAGGCAACGAAAAATAACAACAGCAAAAAAAAACTGAAACAAAAAATTGCATCTCACTTTCTTTAGCTGGCTGCTGCTGCTGCTGTTTCTGCTGTTGCTGTTGTTGTTGTTTTTCTTGTTGTTGTGCATTGAGGTGCAACGCAAGAAAAATGCACAAGTTTTGGTTTTTTGTTGTTGTTTTCTTTTGAAATTTTTTTTTTGCTTTTAGCAATTCTTGTTGTTGCTGAAAAGTAAAAGTGCATTTTCACTTATTTTATGCGAAACGCCGCAGCGGCTGCTGCTGCATATGGAAGAAGACGAAGAAGCAGCAGCAGCAGCAGAAACAACAACAAAAATTGCATTGAATGTCAAGCTGTTCACACACAACATACAAATACTTATGCAGTTGGCCAGCGCATACAGTTGTCTCGCTCGCACAAGTGCAGTCTGCAGGCAAACTAAAAGGCGGCAGCAGCAACAACAACAACAGCAGCGGCAGCAGCAATAAAGCTTGCATGCAAGCGTGCGCGCACACACACACATACACGTACACGCATACAGTTGGCAGCAAGAGAGGAAGAGAAATCAGGTCAAGGCTTGTCGGCGTTGTAGTTGTTGTTGTTGCTTTTGGCTTTGCTTTTGCTCTTGTTGTTGCTGTTGTTGTTGCTGCTGTTGCTGGCAGCGGCGACGAGTTTACAATTTATGCTTTGCTGGCTGCATTATTGCATGTTGTACGCGCCACGTTTGTGAGTGTGTGCGCTTTTTTTTTACAGCTTTTTAAATACCTGCACACACTCAATCATATGCATACACACATACAGACAATTCGCTGCCTCGTCTCGTTTTAATTGCCGCTCGTTTCATTTCGTGCATTTGCTCGCCCATTCGCCGTGTTGTGGGTGAATGAGAAGCATGTAAAAAAATAAAAATATATATATTTATGCATATGATATATTGATATGTTTCATACATGCATATATACTCAAAAGCTGCTGTAAAAATATGGCACATTTACATACATTTGTATTTACACATAAACCAGACATTCGAACGACCTGTTTGTGTGTGTGTGTGTGTGTGTGTGTGTGTGTGTGTGTGCGAGTGTGTCTCTGCCAAGTCGTGACGGAAATTGCGGACAAGCAGCTAAATCAGCTGTGGCCTGCAACACGCTGCCTCCAACCTGCCCCGCAACAGCCCGCCAACTGCTCCGGCTACAAATTTGAGTTTTTCGCTTTTTTTTTTATTTTCGCAGTGGAAAATCAACTTTTATTTCTTTGGCGGAAACTATAAACATTAGACGCAACGCACACAAATTTGCTTGTTTTTAGAGAATTTTCCTTTTAGATTTTTTGGGCACTTGGTTTGCCCAAGTCTGGGCGGAAATGCCTGTCAATAGTTGTTGCATATGTATTTCGCAGATATTGTTATTTGTTGTTTTTGTTTTCTTCTGGTTATTAGAGGAAATGCTGCCACGTGAGCGGCTGCAGCAGCGGCCAACAAGGCGTATGCGTAATGTGGCACAGCTGTGCGAGCGGCAGACGTTGCGTATACGTAATGTCAAATTGTGTGCATAAGCAATATAGTTGCATGTCTTTGGTGACGGTGACATTTAGAGAAGCAGAAAGAGTGGAATTGTGTTTATTCTTTTGCTTTTGCTACAGGCAGACGCGCACCTGGCACACCTGCCTGGCGTATGTGTATTGTGCATCGGATATTACGCATACGCACGGTGACACACAAAACGCAGACAAACTGTAACGAAATTGGCGAAACCCATTTGAATGGTGCACAAAGAGGCTCTTATAAAACGCACCGATACGCCCATTTACACACACACACACACACACACACACATGGACACACACACACACATAGAGAGGCGCGCGCATTACGCATTGCAATGGTGCGCCAAATGCGCGCTGACCTCTAAAAATGCGGTCTATTAAAAACAAAAATAAAGCCAAACAATTTAATATATTGTGAGAAAACAACAATTGGCCAACATGAGCTGGAGCTGTACAGGTGTGTGTGTGTGTGTGTGTGTGTGTGTGTGTGTGTGCAATTAACGATAGAGTCATGTGCAGAGCTCCACATACATATGTACTCTTTTTTATTTATTTTTTTTTGCCTATTGGCATTATATTATTATATTTCCCTGCCCGAATTTGGACTTGAACTGCCTCGTTGATATGTGCGCGGTGTTTTGGGACAGTTACATCACAATTCACAATTCACAGTCACAATGGAGCCGCAGCATTTGCGAATAGTAGGTCAATGTAGGTATGCAGCGTACCTGTTGTTGTTGTTGTTGTTGTTGTTGCTGCTGTTGCTCTTGTTGTTGTTGCTGCTAACATGATTAGTTGCTTTTAATGTACACGCATTAAATGTATATGTATGTATAAACAAATAGTGGCAAAGGCTTGTCGCTGCGACGAAGCCTACGAAGAGCAAGCGATTGCAGGGTATTGCAGCGTCGAGCATGCCAAAAGTGTTTTGTTTGTGTACAAAAGTGTTTTGTTTACAGTTTCTGGCCATTTCCGAGGAAGCAGCTCGTTTTGCCTAACAATTGCTACAACAACAACTGTTCAATTTGTGTGTGTGTGTGTTGTTGTTGTTGCTGCTGTCTCATTGCGGTATTGGCCTATTTTGTATTTAAGTTTGAGCTGTGGGTGTTGGCGGGGATTTTTTCTTTCCGTTAACAAGAAATTTATGAGATTTAAGCTGATGTTAGATGTGTTAGGCAAATAAAATGGAGTTTGATTTAAGCTTAACTAACTGTCTCTATTTTGGCAGTTGAAAAGTTTTTAGTCATGTTTGTTTAAGTCTGGACTGGAACTACAAACATATATATATATAGATATATGTACATATCATGCATGACAAGAAATAGATAAAATGATACTTTATTGCACTGCCAAAAACAAAGCTAACGATAATAAAAAGCAGCCAAAAATGTGTGTGCATTGTGTGTGTGCGTGTGCGTGTGTGTTTCACAGCGAAAGCAATTTGAGTGTGGCAACAACAATAACAATGAGAGTAACAGCAACAAATGCGGCGCTGACGACCGATTAACCAAAAGTAATATGCGAACAACAGCAAAACAGACAAAAGAAAGCAACAGCAGCAACAACAACAACAACAACAACAAGAGCAGCAACAGCGACAGCGACAACGACGACAACAACTCAAAAGTTCTATATTTAAATATTATAATTTATGTGTTTGTTTGGCTATTGTACATGTGCATACATACATACATACATACATTCAGCTGTACATTCATACATACTAATGTAGAAGTTGTTGTTGTTTTTCTCTTCCCCATTCGCCCATTCCCGTATTCCCATCATGGGACTGCTTCCGTCAGCGAACTCAGTTCCCAGTTCATTCCCACTTTCCGTTCCCAGTTCTGACTGCCGCCTCTCCCATATGCGACACTCTTTCGCTCTCTTCCTCTCGCACTCTCCGCAAATTCCTGTTCTGCGTGTGCATTGTTGTTGCTGCTGCTACTGCTGCTGCTTTGGCTGGCTTATTTTGGCTTTCATGCCTCTGCTGCGGCGCTGTGTGTGAGTCTTTCACACTGCTTGTGTATGGGTACAAAGAATAAAAGCCGCTGTCGGCAGTTGCTGTTGTTGTTGTTGTTGTTGTTTCTTTTGTTCTTGTGTTTGTGAGTCGTCGTCGTCGCCGCTGCCTCTACCTCTGCCGCTGCCGTCGCTGGGCGCATTTGTTTGCCTCAGTCTGTGTGTGTGAGTGTGTTGTGTGCTTGTGCGCTTTTTGGAAATTCAGTCTCAAGTTCAAGGTCTCGCGGATAACGCACACACATGCAGACAAGTGCGAGACGCACACACACACACACATGTGTGCGATTCTTATTGCTTGTTTAAGCTACGGGCATGTATGTGTGTTTATGTCGACATATGTATGTATGTACGTTTGTGGACTTAAAGCAGCATTTCTCATTATGTGCATCTGTATTGGTGCTGGGTGTTTACTTTTTGTTGCTGTTTTTTTTTTGTTTTGCCTTTATTATATGTATACAGTTTGTTTGCATATATTGTACACATTTAAAAATAAAATAAGGAGCAGCAAAAAATTAAGAAAAAAAGCGCAGCGACTACAAAAATTATTCCTCAATATTTCCGCATCAAGAATTGATACCGAGTTGTTTTTTGTTGTTGTTGTTGATTTGTTGTTGTTGAAATTTTTATTATTGCTGTCATTTCACTCTTGATACAGAAATTTCTCGTTGAATACAAAAGGAAATGCATATGTACAGTTGTTTGTACGAATGGATGTTTGTATGTACATATGTGTATATATGTGTACACATGTGTGCATATGTGTATTGTAATTTTTGTGAGCTGTTTTTTTGGTTATTTTGTTTTGTTTGCTTTTGTTTTTTTATGGGCAGCATTTTATTTAGCATTTTAATTTTTTTACTAAATTATATGTATTTTGATTATTCTCATATGAATATTTATGCATATAATATGCATAGAGATTGTCGCATTTGTTTGATACGCAATTTGTTATCTTGCCGAATAAGTTTTGTAACAATTTTTGTTAATATTCCTTTGTTAAATTCGAATACCCTATAGTAAGATGGCAAACGGTGCATGCAAGATGTGTAACTCAAATTTCAGATACTTCTAATTTATGCAATAATATTACATCAAGTGATGTAAGGAAGAGAACAGTGTTAAGTACCTAATGTACAAGTGCATATGTATATATTTGATTGGAATACCCTATAATAAGAAGATAGCAAGAGGTGTATGGTAGATGTGATCTCATCTAATTTCAATCTCAGATACTTCTAATGTGCAAAATAATATTACATCAAGTGATGCAAAAGCTACATGTATGTACATACACGTTTGAATTTGAATACCCTATAATTTGCATACCCTATATTAAAAGATGGCAAAGGGATCTGATCTCATTTAAGGATGTGATCTTACCTAACCCTAATCTAAGATACTTCTAATCTATGCATAATATTACATCAAGTGATGTAAGGAGAAGGAAAGTGTTAAGGTACAAAGCTACATGTGTATATATATGTATATGTATGTATGTATATATATATGAACAAGCTATCAGCAGAGCTAGATCTATTCAGGAATGTTAAAGTAAGAGTAAAGTAAACGTAAATAAGACTGTGCAAAGGCATATAAAATATTTAAAGTACATATAAACCATTCTCTTTCTTATAAATACTGTAAACATCTCATTAAGAGACATGATAAACATATTTAATAAGATGTTTGTATATTAATTTCCTTTGACCCTTTTAATGAAGGCATAAAGTATTCTGATAGACTCTTAAGTTATTCAAAGTCTTATTAAGTATGCAATTAATTCTGCATATTTCTTCTTCTTTTTTTTTTACCGGATATTACATAATTTTGGTTTATTCTGGTCATTCGCTCTGTTGCCAATTCTCACACCTGTCATAATTAGCGCTTTCTCTGCAGAGTTCTTATATATGTATATATATATATATATATATTAGTCAGATCTCATTCTTTATCTAATATGTATCTGGCGCGTGACGCCGCGGCAATATTTTTTCATTACAAGTGCTAATTGGGCTGTGTGTTAAATTTATTTCTCTTTTTTATAGAGTATTTGTGTATATATATGTATATACTATATAAGAGTTAATTTATAATCATGCTGTCCGCTCTTCTGTACACCCACAAATCAGAAATTTAAACCCAACAATCGATTAAATAATTAATTACCAATAACAACAAAGCATGCTCGAGTTTCTGATTAGCTAATTTTCCAATCAGATTTGTAATATATTTCAGCATTTTATATGTGACATAATCCCAGTTATCTCTGACTCTAATACAGACACACGCACACACACACACACGCACGCACGCACTCTCGTTAACTCTCTCTCGTTCAGGCTGATTATCAATTATCGCGCCGCAATCAGCGGACAGATAAGGAGACCCCACGAATAACCATGCTGGGCAAATACTAGAGAACTGCGCCGGGCAATTAAATGCGATTACAAAACGCACACACACACGCACACATAGACAGAAATCGAGACATGGTGCTTACATAATTCTAAAAAGTCAGCCGTATTTGGGTTAAGCTAAAGAAAATGATTTGCTAATTTCTTGCGCTGAAACGAGAAATTTAAGTTTTTCCGTGCGCCACACTCTCGCTCTCTCTCTCTCTCACTCACGCGTTCTCCCTCTCTCTCTCTCTCTCTCTCTCGCTCTCTAGCTCTTTCTCTATTTGTGTGTGTGCTCAGTTGTTGCCAATCTATTCCCAACCTACCTCAAAATGTTTTGCGTTAGGCCTCAAAGCAACAGACCTCGTTGTGCAGCTGTGGGTTGGCGCACAAGCGGGCGGGCGGCGGGTGGCGGGTGGGTCAGGCTAACAACGGAGACGACGTCGCTCTTTTACACTATTTCCCACACACACATACATGCACACACAATCGCATGCTTACAGAAGCTGAAGCTGCGCTGCTTGCTCATGTAAAGGGAGCAGCAGACAGAGAGGAAGAGAGGGAGGGAGAGAGAGAGAGAGAGAGAGCGCGTAACAAGCCTGTAAGCGCTCGTTGCGCTCTTCGCCTCATGTCGCAATTGAAAGTTGCCTCGCATTCTGCTTGTGGCTGCGTGTGTGCTGTGTGTTTGTGTGTGTGTGTGTGTGTAGTTGTGGGCGGTGAATTGGGAACGGGAGCAGAGCTGTGGTTGAAACCCCAAAAGGTTGAAGGTAAAACAAAATCAAAAGCAAAACAAACCAAATAAAGTCGTGTAGAAAAAGGTTAAAATAAAATTTAAAAAAAAATGATTGCATGTTGTAAGAGGGCAACACACACACACACACACACACACACACATGTGTGTGTATTTAGTATACTCTCTATGTGTGTGTGCGGCGTGTATAAAATAACCAAATAAAGTTTGTCAAAAGAGTTTTGTGAAAGCAACAACAAAAACAACAAAATAATTTTGTTTTTGGTAAAACTTGAAAAGAATTTGCTGAAATAAAGTTTCCCAGCGTTTGCACAAATGTTGATCAAGATGATAACGTTGACTTTTTTTATTTATTTTTTTTATAGCAAGGTAGAGAGAGAGAGAGAGGGGGGGTGTGTGGCACAGCTTCAACATGAGCTGCTGGCTGATTTGAACGCTTTGGCATTTTGATTTGATTTCGAGGCACCAGCATTTTGTGCATTCTGCGGGCCAAGTTTGCGGTTTGCAGGAAATTTTATACCAGAAATGGCATTGAAAAAAAGCCGGGCATAAAAAAGTGCATTGCATTGATAACAGAATTAAATTAGCTCAGTTAATACGAAAAAGTAAGCATTACTCAGTAGAAATTAAGATATAACCTATGTATAATTACTTATTCTCTGACAAACTGCATAATTGAAGAACATGAAACGCTTTTTATAAATTTGTATCTTAAAGATACTCTTTTGGTCTAATTTCCCACTCTCTAGAAAGCATTCGTGTAGTTAGCGAGCGGAGAGGATTAAAGGCCTTTCATTGAATTTGTATCTTTAAGATTCTTTTCTGTTCCAATTCTGAGTGCCTAGAATGCAGGCAGTTAAATATAAACATTGTCTCAAGTCGTAGTCAACAGGTTTATATAAATATGCATGTCTTAGGGCTTAGTTAAATGTCAGTTTATTTCTGCCAGAGCTTTCATTTTCAGTGATTAGATGATTCATTCGCGTCCAGCTGGCAATTGCATAAATCTGTCAAAGCCATGTACTTCATAACCCGAATTCCAGCGAAGAATCTTGCTCAGTTCTTATCGCCCCACCCCCTCCTCTATACACACACACACACACATACACACGCAACGCCCACTTAGCAGAGCTGCGAGCGACGCGCATTTCCGCTAATACAAAAATTTCAAGTACCTGACGCCCTTTTAAGAACAAGTACATACTATATCCATATCCATATACATATATATATATATATATATATATATATATATATATATATATATATATATATATATATATATATATATATATATATATGTATGCGTATATAGATTGTTTGCTGTATATTGTATTTGTTTTGCACATATTTATGTGTTTGTGTGTGTGCGTCTAGAGACTTTTGTATTTAACGTTGAGATTCCCTGCAGCCAAATCGGAGCAAAGGCAACAATCGCTTGCAAAAGTCAAAAGAGACGCCCGTGTCAAATAGAGGAAACAAGTTGTTGGCTGCTTATGCGAAGGGTTACCTCTAGCCAGTCGGAGTCTTTTACTAACACACATACACATGTAACAAGTGCCAACACACACATACACACACACACACACACACAGCAGTCCCCCAGTTGGCAGTTGCCAGTTGGCGCCTTGGCAATTCGCCGCAGCAGCAGCGTTCAAGCAACTGAGAAACTATTTCACACACACACACACACGCAAGCAAAATATTACAATTTACGGCACACACATACACACACACACACGCATGCAGAGTGAATGCAGCGCGAATGGCAAAGCAAAGCAAAGTCGAGAGCGTTTGATAGTTGAGCGGCATCGACGCTCGCTAGAAAGCTACTCGCACACACTAACTTGCTCTCTCGCTCTCACACGGCTCTGTTGTAGTTGTAGTTGTTGTTGCTGCTGCTGCTGCTGCTGCTCTTGTTGTTGTTGCTGCTGCTGCTGTGCGTTTGCCGCCTAAAGTAATCAATAAAATTGTTGAGGTGGGTTAGGAAACTGTTACGAAGCTGCCGCCGCGCTGCCGTCGCTGCCCAACGCTCTTTGCTCAAACAGCGACGTTGGCAGCGACGTCGCAGTCGCCGTTGTCGTCGTCAGCGGAAATTGCGCTATTTTAAATAATGTTTATTTTGCGTTTGGACGTCTTTGTTTTTTGTTTGGGGGAGCGCATTTTGTTATTATTTTTTTCTTCTTTTTGTTATAAATTTTGCCTGGCATTGTTGTTGTTGTTGTTGTTGCCAAATTGACATTTCACAATTTTGGTCTACTAAAAGTTGAAAGATTTAAAGCGAACCTCAAATGGATTTCGACAAAAGCTGCCACAGTTTTAACAGAAGCTGCCACATACGCAGGCCAATAGATACGAGATACGAGTTTTAGCAGCATCAGCCTCAGCTTGACGCGCGCACACACACACACACACACACACACACACACGTCCATCAATCAAATATGAGTTTGTCAGTTAAACGCAGCAATATCTACAAATTATCAAGATAAAGTATATATAGATATACTATATACAGATAAAGAACGTTAAAAAAATTAAAATAAAAACGAACTCATTTTAAAATACAAATTACAGCCATTAATTGAAATTATTAAAAGTTATTTTTAATGGGTTAAATATCGTGATGTACGAAGCACCAATAACTGTTAGTAAAACATTGTACATCTTGATGTAAAGATGTAGATACATATACGTATTTAACTAAACCATTCTAGAAGTTTTATAGGGTATTTCCCAGTCAAGCACTGCTGACTTAATCAGTATGTTTGCCATAATCATGATGTACATAAATGATGTATATAAACACAACAAAAACACACCTACATATATTCTCTCAAGCACTTTAAATATCACTGTTTGATGTATGAAAATTCATGATGTATACAAATATAACATATACATACACTATTTTAGAAATTGGTTATCCGGTCAAGGACTTCGAATAACACAGTACATCTTGATGTATAAAAATACAGGACATATATAAAGATGACATATGCATAGACTAAGCTAGAAAACGGTTTGGGATATATCCAGTCAAGCAGTTCAAACCCCACAATACATCTTGATGTATGCAAATGCATGATGTATATAAATATAAGATGCACCTACACTTTTCAAGAGATTGACTATCCGTTCAAGCACTTCACTATACATCTTGATGTATATAAATAATAAATATATGATACACAATATGATATCATAAAGGCTATATCCTAGTCAAGTCTCGCTCTTAACAATATAAGCTAGCTGTACAGGGTATATTCTGGTCAAGCATACCCGCCCCTTAGCTCAATAACAATTTGCCACTTACAGTAGCGCTTCATCAAGCTCTTCTTGTAGGCCGCGGAGCGTTCCGCCGGCTTCAGCCGCATCCTCGCCCGTTCGCAATGCGTGGATGCATCTTCGTCGGATTCTGTGCCGGAGTAAGTGCGTCCCCGTCGCCGGCTGCATGCGGTGGCGCCTGTTGCCGACGCCGCCGCAGCTGCTGCAGCTGCATTTGCTGCCGTCGCGGCGCTGCTCAGCGAGAGATCGAGGGGTGAGTCGTAGCCGTTTTGGTATTGCAGCTCAAGCAGCTCCTCATCGTTGGAGGCATCCGCCTCGATGTCCGCATCGGCGTCCTCCTCGAGCGTTTCCTCGTCCTCGATGTCGCTCATTTGCTGCTGCTGCTGCTGCCTTGGTTGTGGCAGCTGTGTCTGTTGCTGCTGCTGCTGCTGATGCACTTGCAACTCGTTGCTGCTGGTGATGACGCTGCCGCGCTGCAGCTGCTGCTTGCGCTCCCAAAGAATCTTCGAGACATCGTCCAGGGTGCTGCGCGTCTTGTCTGGCTCGGATTGATGCTGCTGCTGCTGTTGCTGCTGCCTCAGGTGATTGTAGAGCACTTTGAACTCGCGGCAATCTGTTTTAATGCTCTCCACATCCTCCTCCTCGTCCTCCTCCTTATCCTTTTCCTTCTCCTGCTTGGCCTGTGCCTGCTCCGTTTCCTCAGCTGCTGGCTGCTCCTTTGTCTCTTCTTCAACTTTGCTGCCAGCCGCTGCGGCTTCCTTTTCCACTGCTGCTGCTGCTGCTGCTGCTGCAGGAGCTGAATCTGGACTTAGGCTTGGAGCAGGTCGTGGACTCTGTCGCTCTGACTTGACTTCATCTATGGCACCTGCGATTGCTGGTTTTGTTAGCTCCGACTGCGCATCCTTGGCCGATGCTGCGGGCGCTGGTGATGTGGGCGTGTTGGGCGCCAGGGGCGAGGCGACTGGTGTTGGCGTAGGCGTGGCACAGCAGGCAGCAGCTGTGGGCGATGCCGCCGGCGAGGCGGACGCAGAGCCTGACACTGACGAGGCGGAGCAGGCGGACGACAGCGACAGCAGCGACGAGGAGCTCGACGAACTGGAACTGGAGATGGAGCTGGAGCTGGATGATGATGAGGAGACAGTCGAGAGTGCCGCCGTCGCAAAATTGTGCGCCGTGGCGGCCACCAAATGTTGCACCATTATCATTTTAACAGTTTCTATAGATAACACATACACGCACACACTCACGTTCTCTATATGTTGCACATGCTTTCGATATATTATTTTTGAATTTCAGATATTGCGCTACAATTTTGAGGTATATTTGCACTATTTTGTTGTGGTTGGCCGGTGGCGCCGCCTGCAGTTAAGCACATCTTTGTGGCAGGCCATCAACGGGCGGGCAATGGGGCAGCGGGCAACGCGCCACACGCAACGCGCTACGCGAATACGCGGAAACAAACGTAAAGTCCGGCAACAGCGAATTCTGTGCTTTGCCGTTTGCCGTTTGCTTTTGCTGTGTGCTTCGCTGTGTTTGGCTTTGCTTTGCTGTCAGCCGCCGCACGTCATTTATCTCTTACGGTATCAGCAAAACTAAAATCTAAAGTCAGCACAAAAAGCACTGCCGAGTGTTTATTAGGCGCAAACAAACGTTGCAGGCGGCGACTGCGACGCGACTGCAGCGTGCGATGTTGGCGACGTCGACGTTTCTGGCAAAGCGCGCGCGCGCCCCACTCACAAGCACACAGAGCCGCATTCACTGAGAGCGTACGAGAGAGAGAGAGAGACAGGTGGAAAGGAAAAATTAAATAAAATGAGCAAGCGACTGCGGCTGCGACAGCGACAGCGACTGAATGGGGCTCGCTTGCTCGGCTCGCGCCAACTGGAAGAGCGCGAGCCACGAAATGTTGTTGGGACCGACGCTGCTATTGCGAAAACGATGTCGGCGTTTGCGTCGCAGTCGCGGCCGCAGTCGCAGTCTCAGCCGGGAGCGCGCCAAAATGGTAAGCAAACGTAACAGTTTTGCGTTTCGCGAGAGCAAAATGTTTGGCGCTCTGCTCTCGGCTTCTGTTGCTGTTCGTATGTTAAATGTAAATTAATATGTGCGTACGCTTGTGCTTACATCTGTTTACATGTGCGTGTGTATGTGCACGGCTGTTGCTGCTGCTGCTGCAGCTAAGGCTGTTTGTATTGGGTGGTTTTGTGTGCCACATGCGCATTTGCATTGCATTTCTCCTCTAGGGACATTGAGTGGCAAACATAGCCAACCGGCACAGTGGTGCAGAATATATATGTAAGTTGCCAATTGTTTCACATGCAACATCTGCATTGGATGTAACAGGCGTACATATGTGTATATAGACACAATCGAGCATACATACATACACATATGCATACTTACGCCCTCCAATAAATACCTGCACTAAATTATCAAAGCATGACAGCCTTCAAGGTTTACTCGAATTCATGAGAATCGCAGAGTAGGGCCATATTTAAGAAGGTTATTCTTTCAATTTTTAGCACAGTGGGAAGTATACTTTGGTGTGCGTTTGACAGATGACAATGTACACACACACACACACACACACATACATACATGCATACATACATGAATACACACATATACGATAAATATAAAGAAAGCTTATGCTCGGCTAGGAGGTAACCTTAAGTCAGATTTAAATGTTCGTCAGCCCATCCATTCGTAGAAAAAAATGGATTGATAATTTACATGGACTAGGTGACAAGAACTCCACTCCCTTGCCTAAGGATCGTTCCCTGGGTGGATTATCCAAACGAGAAGCTCCTCTGGGGACGCCATATTAAAGCCAAGTTGAACTTATATTCACATTCTAGGACTAAATCTTTAGATTATTTTCAAAAATGGCTCTCAAAGTCCACCTAAAATATGTATCTACCTTTTTTAAGCCTTACTTAAATAGCCCTCTTAAAACTAGAGTTCAAAGGCGTGAAGGCTGCTTAACCTTTCAAGTTCGCGGATAATATAGACTACCAAAACCATCAATGACCGAAGTGATAGCTCCCAACCATCAAGGTCTTATAAAATCCTGTTTCCATTGAAATCCATTCAACAAACTCTTGATAACCGCCCGCAGCTATCATTTGACGAGTTATCTAAGAGGCCAACAGAGTAACAAAAAGCTTTAAATTCCACTATTATCTAATGTTTCCGATATAAAAAAAAACACAGTCTGAATATAAGACTAATTCTCCGCGAACTTACTTAAGCTTATTTAAGCCCTATAACCCTTCCAAACTTTTCTAGTTAGCCTGATCTACAGGCCGGATCCCATACAATCGCATTTCATGCATAAACACACATACATACTAGTAAGCTTACACACACACACACACACATGCAGGTAAGTTTGCATGTAGATGCAGCCGCCTCTCTTGTAATAGCCGATGCGACCCAGACCCAGTGCGTTCACTTCAATGGAGCAAGTGGCGAGCAATTGCAGCTATCTAGGCCCCCAAATGGGTCAGGCCAAGTCAAAAGGGCTGCGCGATCATGGGGGAGCAGCAGCAGCAGCAGCAGCAGCAGTGAGTGTATGTGTGTGTGCGAGAGTACGACAAGTGAGCAGGAGGTGATGATGCCGGCGTCGACGTCGCTGCTGCAATATCGTCGTGCAATCGCAACGACTATGACTCAATGCAAGTGTGTGCGCGAGAGAGAGAGAGAGAGGGAGAGAGAAGGAGAGTGGGATGGAGAGAGTGCGAGAGCAAAAGTACTCTCTCAGCCGCCGTCGCCGCCGCCGTCGCTGTCACCGTTTGACGATGGCAGTAGAGCAAATTTTCACTTTCCGTTTGTTTAGTTGTTGGGGGCCTTTCCATTTACTTGGCAATTGCAATTGTGTGCGTGTCTGTGTTTGTGTCTGTGTCTGTGTATTTGTTTCTCTCTCACAGCTCAACATGTGTGCCTGAATATTGCAAATAAAGGAAGCAGAACAAGAGCTGTAGAAGATGAAACAGAAGGAAGAGTTTGGCGTTTGTGCAAAGAGGGGAGGGGGTGTGGAAGCCATGGGGAGAACTTTAATGAGGCGACAACAACGACGACGACGACGACGACGACGACGTCGTTGGCGACACAGACATACTTTTGCTAAGCTAGTGTGTGTGCAAAATGAGTCCAATGTACCGACAACTGGTAGCTGGTCAAGGGAGGCAAGCGACGGGGGGAGGGGAGCACAGACAGCTCCTTCGGCAACAACACAAAACAGACAAACACAGCCAGAGCTAGAAAGATGGAGGTAGCGAGAGAGAGAGGGAGAGGGAGAAAGGAGGCGAGAGCAAAGCGGGGCACAGACACAGAGACGTAAAAGAATTTTGAAGAGGAAGCGCATTAGGTGGCTTTGCTTTGGGGCTGGGCACCTCGACATGTCGGGACGGACTGAGAATTGAGTTGGAACTGGAACTGGAACTGGTAGCTTAGGCTTGTGTAGTCGATTCATGTTTCATGTTTCAACAAAAGTCATTGAACAGACGCCGTCAACAACGACGACGACTGCAAATGCTTGACTCCTGCTTCTGCTCCTGCGCCCGCTCCTGTTCCTGCTGCTGCTTCTGCTGGCATGTCGGCAACGTCTCAGCTCAGACGTTAAGTCAATGGTTAGGAAGTGTCGGAAATGTATCGCTTTACTGCGGCTGTGCTGCGGGGGAGGGCTAGATGGGAGTAGCTACCGCCTCCAACTCCCTTTCGAGTATCATGCGAATCGCCGCGTCATCGCCAACGACGACAACTGCGACGACGACGGCGACGGCGACGGCGAGACAACATTTTCGGAGTAAACAGCAGTGAATGACCTCATATCATCTAATACACGCGCCATGCGCCCAAACCCAGCCAACACTCCCCCCTCCCCCCACACCACCACCCACTCCTCGCCAGCTGCGACTGACTAACCTGCAGACTGTTGAGGAGCTTGCCAGCTCTCATTCTCAATCACAGTTACTCGACGATTACGATGGCAACGACGACGACGGCGACGTTTGTCAAACTTATATTTGTGTGTGCTTCGCCGCCATTCACGAAAAATCATCAGACTTGTAATTGTTACGGTTTCCACTGCTTTTTGGCCGGGGGAGGGAGGGGTGCGTCGAGGGGGGGGGGGCGTGGCTGGCTTGTAAGGTTGCTGGGAGATCTCTTTGTTTGACGGTCGGTAATCTGGTCAATGATGTTAGTTCTTTGTCTGCCCAGCAGGCGATGGGCGTTGGGGCGGGGTCACTTGTAGGTTAAACGAGCGACATTTATGATGGCTGCGTTTGATTTGGATTTGGATTTTAATGCCAGCCAGATAGGGGATACAAATTCTGCTTGATAGTCCCTATAAGCTGAAGCATAATTTTAACATTTGACCTGCGGGGATATGTGGATTAAAGGGAGAAAGATGTGAGATAATGTGAGTGAGAGAGAGATAGAGAGAGAGAGAGAGCGATTTGCAGCAGACGCAAGTGAAAGTGAAAATTTCTGGAATATTTTGCAAATTTCGAGTGATAACAATGCAAACCATCGACGACTGACAGATTCCGGAATATTTTGGAAGTTTCCAGCGATAACAATAAAAGTATCTCAGATTATATTATTATTGGTAAATTTGAGGATATATAATATTTAGACAGCTATTATAAAGTCAATTTTCGCAAATACAAATATTAACCAGGCAAAAATTATTTAAAAACAAATAAATCTTTTGGAATATATCCATTTTTTGAAAAATATTACATTTTATAGACTGAAAATATATTAAATAATAAAAGCCATGCCATGATTTTAATAACAAGAAATACTTCAAGCTAATTAAACTCCAGATACCTGACAGCTGTAAAGTAGTATGATAATCATATATAATATATGAAGTCAGTCCGTCAATCATTCAGTCAGTCCGTCAGTCAATCAGTCAGCCAGTCCGTCAGTCATTCAGTCGTTAATCAGTCAATCAGTCAGTCAATATATACAAGTTCACAAGCTGATAAAGTTAGCCAAAGCTCATAATTGATAAGGTTAATAATTGTTCAGTCAATCAATCCGTCAATCAGTCAGTCAATCAATTAGTCAATATATACTAGTTAAAAAGCTGATAAAGTTGGCCTAAACTCATAATTGATAAGGTTAATAATTCTTCAGTCAATCAATCCGTCAATCAGTCAGTCAATCAATTAGTCAACATATACTAGTTAAAAAGCTAATAAAGTTGGCCAAAGCTCATAATTGATAAGGTCAATAATTGTTCAGTCAATCAATCCGTCAATCAGTCAGTCAATCAATTAGTCAATATATACAAGTTAACAAGCTGATAAAGTTAGCCAAGGCTCATAATTGATAAGGTTAATAATTGTTCAGTCAATCAATCCGTCAATCAGTCAGTCAATCAATTAGTCAATATATACTAGTTAAAAAGCTGATAAAGTTGGCCTAAACTCATAATTGATAAGGTTAATAATTGTTGGCCCAGCGCTTGTGAAGAGCTCGCAGTTTTCTTTTGCAAGCTTCAGGAAATTTCCAGTCGAGTTTTCAGCATTGTTTTCTTTTAATTAAATATGTTTTTTCATCTTTATTTTGGTTGCGCTTTTCGTTGTAGTTGCAGTTGTTGTGTATTGGCATTCACCTTTTCATTCAAAAAGCGACTAGCTCAGCGCTTTTATTGCCTCACAGCGGCAACCTTCAGCGCAACTGTTTCCCCATTTCTTAACAACAACAACAGCAGCAACAACAACGGCAACAGCTGAAAATGATTACGTTAGCCGAGAAGTTCAGTTACTTAAAAAACTAAACAACGCACTTGACCCTCAGCGAAAGACATAAATATCATTGTTATTAACATTGGAGAAGCAACAACAAGTTGAGTAAAAAACTAAACAAAACAAAAACAACTGTTGTCAACTCTCGGCTGACCCACGCGGCGTATGAGCAACGTCCAAAGGTGTAATTAAACGTGTAAATGCGGCCTGTTACATGGCAATTACATGAGCTGGCCCAAAGCAGCGAGAAACCGTTACAGTCGCAGCCCTTGAAGTTCGTGGCTTAAAGCGAACACATAAGCAGAAAGAAGCTAGCAAGAAGCCAGAGAAACAGCAACTGCAACAGATTTCGCATATTGGAGAATTATTTTCAAGGGAATAGTTTAATTGTTGCAGCAGCAAGAAGCAGAGCAGAGAGAAGCGCTGCTGGAAGTCTTGTCCTGGCGCAATCCCAGTTAATGACGAGATAAGCTCAAGAAGAAGCAACCGATTTCGCATATTGCTGTTTTATTTTTAAGGGAATAGTTGCAGCAGCTAGAAGAAGAGATAAGTAATGACGAGAGCATCGTGTCGTCTGGCTGGCTAGTTTTATGTCTTTATGTGTTTTAATTAAAGTTAAACGAAATCGAAAGCCAACCAGACAGCATTAAATGTTGTTCAAAGGAAATGGCTGATGGGGCAGCAGCAGATTTGCAGTTGTTGTCGCTATACCCTACACCTAATGAGAAGGGTATACTGGACTAATGCAAGGGTACGTAACAGGCAGAAGGAGGCATGCTTGGCAATGTGCAAACATATATGTATATACCTGAACAGATTCATGCATATTTAACTGATCAGAATCATATGCTGTCATATATACCTGATCAGAAGCATAAGCATATTGTATATATAACTGATCAGACTAGATGATATAGTCGACTGTCTGCTCAACGAGCTGTCTAAATGAAGAGAGTTATGAGTTTTATACTCTCCTATTCCACACGCAAAACGCGCTTATCACGTATTTCTCGATATCTCCGCCCATGCGTACAATATCGATAAATATCGATTTTCAGACATTCTCTTCTAAACATAACTCGAAGATTTTAAGAGCTAGATACACCAAGTTTGGTATGTAGACTATCTTATAGTATACCTAGCCTAAGCATATTTCATTTCATGCATACATTTCCTTCATTCTTCCCCAAATTGAAAAAAACCTCATTTATTAAGTTCCAGTCTTGCGCTTGACAATTGCAAAAGGATTAGCCTGTAAACACATTTTCTATAGAGTGGGGCTAAGGAAAGAAGAAGCACAGCGTTTGCCTATGTGCATGTGTGTGTTTATCTTTGTGTATGTAGAAGTAAGCTTGAATGTGCGTAAAGGCAGCTTTGCGCTGCTTTTAGGGTATCTACCAGTCGGTCAGTCCAGTCCAGTCGAGTCTGGGTGTTGTTGGACATCCACATGGACTGGCTGCCCGTTTGAACGGCGCTTTTCCACTTGCACTTGACAACGAAAATGCCACAACAAAAACAGCAGAGCTGGCACAAACAAACAAGCAAGCAAAAACGAGAGAAAGAGAGAGCGAAGGAGGGAGAGAGAAAAAGAAAGAAAAACTCGTCAGGCAAACCACAAACAATGGCATCCTACTTTTGGCCACAACAAGTCGCTCATACGCCCCGTTGGCCCGGTTAGACCGTAGCCCGTTGGCATTGTTTGCCTCGTCTGCTGCGCTGCGTCTCCCCCGCAACCGCTCCCCTACCCCTCGCCCGCCCCCTTCCGCCCGTCGCGTCTTTATCGTTTTTTGGATTTTCCTTTCTTTGGCCGCATGTTGCACTTGCACTTTCTTTTTGCATTATGGCGTGTGGAAAAACTTTCGATTTTCTCGCATAAAATGAACAAAAAACAACCGAAAAGCGAATTATTTTTGCTGTTTTTTTTTGTTTGTTTTTTTTATTTTGTTGCAGCTGCAAAGAAAATGAAAGCGAGAAGTGCAACAACACAGCGCCAGAGACGGGCGACTCACTCCTAAATCAGTTTATAGGTATGTGAAGGAAAAACTCGAATCGGGTTTTCATTCCCGCACCTGAGAGCAGCGCCCTAAATTTGGTGCCTCGGGAGCGGCTCCGCTGTTGTGTAGTTTAATTTGATGACAATCACTTGAGGGTGTCAGAATTTAATCTCCATAGAGGATGATTTGATGGAGAGTGTACGACTGCGAGAATACCCTTTAGCTGGAACTAAATGAAATATTGTGGAGGAGTTACTCGAAATATGTTCTCAATGTTTTGCCTGACCCAAAGATATCCTGTAACTAACTAATACGAAGTTCGGGGAGATACACTCAAAGGAAAGGCTTATAAACAAATGTTTTTTTTTTTTCGTTTTTGTTATATTAAAAGGCAGAAATGTGAGATATTTTTATTTCGTGTATTCTAAAACAGAACTTATATACCAAATTTGGTGCCTATAACTTGTTTAATCCTCGAGATATGCTCAAAAAACAAGTTACAAATTAATCGACTCCTAGAGAATTTGGAATTAGTTCACGAAAAAGTATATAAACCTGAGTGCATATGATGCCAGAGAGGCTAAATATACCAAATTTAGGTCTCCAGATCGTTAAGTATCTGAGGTGGACGGGAAGATCGTCTTAGTCTTTTCTTATATAGATATCAGTGGATGTGAGGGATTACGAATGAATGCTTATAGTCAAAAAAAATGGATGAAGGGCGTTGAGAACGAGCGCTTATTTCCTTTTAAATGGGAGTATGGCATTGATAGCGAGTGCCTATTTCCTTGATGAAGGATGAAGGGTATTAAAACTAGGTCCTATATCCTTGTAAATGGATGGTAGGATACTAAGAATGAGCGTCCATTACCTTTTGAATGGATGTAAGCGATTGGCTATATCCTTGTAAGTGCGTGTAGGGTATTAAAAACGAGTGCCTATTTCCTTGTAAATTAGTGAAGGGTATTAAAAAAGGGTGCTTATTTCCTTTTAAATTGATGTAGGGTATTAGAAATGAGTGGCTATTTCGTTTTAAATAGACGAAGGGTATTAACGAGTGTATATTTTCTTTTAAATGGATGTAGGGTATTGAAAACTCATGCTTATTGCCTTCCAAATGGACGTAGAGTATAAAAAACGGATGCCTGTTGCCTTGTAATTGACTGTAGGGTATTAGAAACCAGTGCCTATATCCTTCCAAATGGATGTAGGGCATTAAAACGAGGTGTTATAGACATTGGGTATTAAAGCAAGGTCCTATTTCCTTGTAAATGGATGTAGGGTACTAAAACGAGTGCCTATCTTCTTTTGTATGCATGTAGGGTATTAAGAAAGTTTGCCTCTTGCCTTTCAAATGGATGTAGGGTATTAAAAACATGTTCCCATTTCCTTTAAATATGCCCCAGTGTTAGTCTGAAATCTTGTGCAACTAATCTCGATTTTATACCGATTTTGCTGGCATTTAATAGCCGTATCGATGGTCACGTGCCACCTGCAACCGGAGCAAATTGCAGCTTGAGCTTGAGCCAAGCGAAATAATCATGATTTTCCTAACCGACTTTACCAGGTTGGATGACTTCAGAGCTCCGTTGCATTTGTATGCATCGTCGGTCATTCATAATGAAAGTGAATTTCGCATAGTTTTTCTTTCCTTTGCATCCCGGGCAGGGGGGAGCGGAAGAGGGGAGCAATCAGTGCGGACAGTTGCCAACATTTATCCGTATGTTGTTTGGGCCGTTTTTCGTATATGGCTAATTTCTAATGCTCTGCCTCTCGCCAATTCGCACTCTCCGTCTGGGTTAGCCAGCAAACCAGTTAAAGCCAACTTGTTGGCCAACTCGCTGCACGTCCGTCTGCCCCGTCTGGCCGGCGGCCGCTTTTGGCATCGTCATCGTAAGGCACTCGGCCCTGGTAACACTGACTGACTAACTGACTGACTTCTTGGCGAAAACGTAAACAGCAAAACCAAAGGAAATCGCTCGCAAAAAGAAAACGTCGCTCGCATCTGGCTGTGCGTGTGTGTGTGCCACATGTGGCGACTGCAGCGGCGGCCAGTTTCACATGCGATACTATCCGTTGCCTGGCTCTTGATTTTCCCAACTTTTCTGGCCAGTTTCTTGGCTTCAGCGCCCCGGCTCCCAAAGCCGGAAAGTATTTATTTTAATTAACGAACGGAGCGTCGAAGCGTCGGAGTGTCGATTGTATTCCCGAGTCGGTGTCGAGCCGGCGAGTGTTTGATTATTGTTTGGCATTTTCTACGATTTCCGAAAGCTATCAATTTCCATGTGTCGACTTTCGCTAGTTGAGCTTTGATCTGAAAGGATTTGCTCAGCGTTAAACTGACTTCAAAAGCATCGCAGAGCGAGGGCTTTGTACGCTCAGAAAAAATACTTTTCCAAATATTGGAAATTATTTGAAATTTTTCCACACTTGCGGGCTTAATTTCCTAAAACCCCTTTTTAACGTGAACCTTCATCACATAAGGTAACTACAGTTGATCACCAATCAGTCAGTCGGTCAGTCAGTCAGTCAGTCGTCAGTCAGGACGACAGCTTTATATATAGCGATTATTTTTAATTACAAAGATGTGGAAGGTCAGTTCTTCAAAGCAAACCTTTAGGCAGGGTGCTGGTTCGAATCCTAAACGAAACTATCGACAATTCTTTTTCGAGTTTGCAGAATGCTTTCGAAAATATTAATATAGGAAAACCTTCAATTTCCTAGAGCTTTAACTAATAATAGCTATAGAAATTGTTTTTATTAATAATAACAATATATAATAAAGATTAATAACAATAATAATAATACTGTATAATTATTATTATTTCAATTAAAATGCAGTATTTCTTTAATTTTATTTACAATTTAATTCGCCATACATTTTTGCAACAATACGTGCCGCTTTGCATTTCCCCCACACCGCACGCCCCACAAGCCACGCCCCAATGGGCGGCAACCTCTGGCAAACAATGCATCTAATCCCATATCGAAATGCATTGAAATGTTTCTCGAAGTCTCAAACTAAAAGTTGATTAAACTGCACAATAACAAACGGCAACAACAACTATTTTCAAGTTCAACACAATGAATATCAATTTGAAAGAGCTGTTTTGTTGGAAATTTTCCAAAATGTGCGACTGTCTGTGTGTGCGAGTGTGTGTGAGATGCAGCTGCAACAACAATATGGATCAACTTAATTCTCACATATTATCTGTGGGGGAGGGGGTCTGATTAGTACCTATGAAGAAAGAGCCACAAAATCCACTGAGAAAAACTATTAACAAAAAGTTCAAATGCAGTCCAACTGCAAATTTGTTGTTGTTGTAGTGTCTATATGTGTAGCTGTATGTATGTGTGTATGCATGCACTGCCGTAAGAGTTTCATTTTCATTAGCATACCCTGCACTAGCTAGGTGCCCATTGAACTGATCGACCCTCACAGCCAGTACTACAAAATTTGATATGTTGATTCTATATAATTCGAATATATGAATATAGTTCCTGTATTTGCTTATACAGAAATATTATAATTATACGTTAGTTAAAAGCTGATCTGAGAGTTCCTAAGAGCTAGGCTCTAAAATTTCATGGCTACATTTTCTTATACCGTTTGGAATACAACACAGACCACGGCAAAATATATTACAAATTTTTCTAATTTTCTTACTACACCCACAATTGCAATATATTTTATCTAATAAAATATTTACACATTTAAACACATGTAAATCCCGCTTACTGAGTATCTGCTAGTCGCATGCACTCGCGTTGCCTAGTCTTTACTTGTTTTGGTTTTGGTTTTTGTTGTTTGTTTACGTGTTTTATTGAAAAAGATTTTCAATGCCATTATTGTGCATGTCTGTGTGTGTGCGTGTGTGTAAGTTGTAAATGCAAGCAAAGCAAACGTCCGTCTAACTGTACGACCGTCAACCGCAGACATTGGGACAGAGAAGACAGAGACGACAGGCATTAGAGGCGTCGGCAGACGGCGGGCAGTGACGCTGACGCTGACGTTGACGCTGACGTCGATGCTGGCGCTGACAGCAAAAGCGACTGCAAAATTAGCGTTTGCTGGCGACAGCAACTCATCTGAGGTTCGTTTTCGTTGGCCAGTTACAGCTACTAACATACTACTTGGACAATATATGCATGTATATGTATATGCAAATGTATTTATATGTATATTTATAGATATATACATATATATATATATATATATATATGTATGTATGTGTGCATGCATAGTTGAATGTAATACGCACTTGTGAAAAGGTTGAACTTAAAGCTGTGCTGACAAATTTAAAGTTAATTATATTTTGACCGCTCTGCTCCATTCTGTCGTCCGCCATACTTTATTCATTTTCTACGCAGTTTATAGAAAAGTATTTCACTATGTTTAAGGAACATTTAGAGAAGCTACAGCAAAACTTTGAGAATTCACGCACTACACTAACTGTAACCTGGTTCATATGAGTCAAGTGAACAATTTGTTCACGAACGGAGCCTTAAGCGAGGCACTGATTCGATTTGTGAACTAACCACATCTCAATTAATTTATCGATAGTTAATCGAGTTTGTGGTGTCAGCTTTTATAAGTCATTTCTCTGACCTTCTGAATGGCTTAGTAGCAGCAAATTGTTAGAGCAGCCCTCGCTGTTGACTCTAAGCTGTATTATTATTAATAAGTATATGTGTACATGTGCTCAAAGAAAGTTTTTCACCGACATGGATGGCCGGCAGCCGGCAAATTGATCGTGCAATAATTACTGCATAGCTGCAAGTTGCAAGCAGCAAGTTGCAAGTTGCTGTTACTGGTGTTGATGATGAAGTTGTTGCTGCTGCAAATGGAAAGCAATGAGAGGGAAAGTGTTTTTTGCCACTATTGGCAGTTTTCATTTTCCATGGCATGCTGCTAATAATGCCAATCGTAATGCCGCATAATACACACACACACACACAGACGCACGCACGTTCATGCACAGAGTGACAGAGACACACATCCATTCATTGGCATTGAAACGAGTCAAACGTCGCAGCTTTGGCTGGGGGTGGCGGGCGCCAGCAGGGGGGCAACGGCAACACAGTACCCTAAGTGAGATCGATCTACAACTACAGCACAACAGGCAGTACGGCAATAGCAAAAACAACAGTAGTCGCAGCAGTCATAGCAGCAACAACAACGACAAGCATCAAATTTGCACAAACTGCAAACTGCAAAACTGCAAACGACATTCAACCAATAGAAGTCAAAGTTCTCTGAGAAGGCGACAGATAACACGTCACTTGACTCGAATGGGGACATGGACAACATGCGTGCCGCCCCGTCAACCGCCACAGCCCCCCTGGGGCCCACAACCCTCAAGCGCTGTTTCGCGCCCGGCCAGTCCGCTACTCACCTCTCGCCACCACCACACCACCTCTCACCACCACTCACCACTCGATGCTCGCGACAGTCAGCGATGTGAATCGGAATCGGAATCGGAATCGTCGTTAGCTTCGTTCCCCACGGGCAGAACACCCCCGCTCCCCCCTACCTGACCACCTTCTTCGTCTGCTGCTAAACCATACAAACAATTCTCAGGTCGCTGGCAAAGCGTTTTACATTGTTGCGTTTTGTTTTGCGTTCGTTTTCGGTACATTTTTAGTCTCTCTCCCTGTCTCTACCTCTCTCGCTCTCTCGCTTGTTTATTTGTTCTCACTATTTATGTATTTTATAGAATATTCGAACGTTGCAGTTGCTGTTCTTGTTGTTGCTGCATGTTGCAACGGGTTGGCCCAAACAGGGCCAAAACTGGGGGCGCATTTGCTGGCGTTTATGGTCGTAGCTGCCTATCGGTAGCGAAAAAATAACACAAAAAAAAAACAACAAGACAAACAAAAAAAAAAACAGATAAACATTTTTCAATTTAATTTGTTGCACCCATTGTTGTTGTAACTTGTTGTTCGGCACTTGTTGTTGCCTCTAGTTCTCGTTGCATTGTTGCCGCTTGTCTCAAGCTGCTGCAGCAGCATGCAGCGATAATGTTGCGATTGTGCCGCATATTGGTTATTGGCAACGGGTGTTTCGGCTGGTTGTTGCCAAAGTCTGTTGCATCATAGGAACTGATTTAATTAAAAAGAGTTTGTTGTTTTTATTTAATTATGTGCTTTAGTTTGAATATTCTGTTAGTCTTTAGATTGGAATCCCTTTCAGTTGATTCAGTTACAACGTTTACCACGCCTTTCTATGCGATTCTTACGAAATCAAGGCATATTCCCAATATTTTGGTTTTATTTTTTATGAATAAGCATTTGTGGTATATAGGTAACTATCACACCTTACTTCTTTTTTTTTGTGTCTGTCTCACTCGCAGCTTACTAACACTCGCTCTATCTCTATCTTCCTCTTTCAATCGATCTCTATCTCTCTCTTTCTCTTTCAATCAATCTATCTTTTCCTTTAATCGATTACTCTTACTCTTTCAATCGGTCTCTCACTCTCTCTCTCTCTCTCTGTTCCTCCTTCAATCGATCTCCCTCTCTTTGTGACATATTTTCATTTCACTTCTCGCTCTCTCTCTCTCTCTCTCTCTCTCTCTCTCTCTCTGTCTATCTCTATCTACCTCTCTCTCGTTTTTTTGGCCACCTCCTGTATCTTATGCAAACCTCTGTCTGTCTCGCTCTGACTACTTCTTCCCATAATTTTTAGATTTTGTCTCTCTTCCTGTCGCTATCTTCCTTCCTCTTCCTGTCTCCATCATCTTTCTGTCTACATCCATCTCCCCTTTTCCATCTCATATTATTTGTCTGTCTCCTTCTTTCTATTCCTCACTCTGCTTTCCACTACCTCAGTCGCTCATTCTTTCCGCCTGTAACGCCGTTCTAGGCGATTTTCATAGCAATTTAAGTCCCAGATTCGTATACTTTACGATTTTGCGATATATTATAAGATATATATCATAGCTTTATAACATATTCCTACGGCAACACCCTGTAACGGCAGCTATAGCATAAATGTCTACTGAGACTCGCACACACACAAATGCATTTAATTTGCTTAGGCATATTTTTAATTTGCGAGGAAGGAGAACAAATATTGAGCAGCACACAGATACGAAACTGCACTCACACTCACAAGAGCGACACTCACGCTTGTTGTTGTCGCTGAGACACAAACGAATGAATCAAACGAATAACCGAGCGATACACGAATAAAACGAACGAATATAAATAATAATAGCAACAAAATTTCCTTTTCTAGGTCTAGGCCAGATGCACAATTACATTCTAAAATATGCACATATGTTTCTCTGCAAGTGTGTGTGTGTGTGTGTGTGTGTCTGTGTATCTATTAGTCGCTTGAGTCTCCCGATTCTATAAACTTGGCTGTCGAGTGTCGCTTGCACTTGACTATATGAATATATATACATATAGTATATATATTTATATAGAGTACATCTGGAGATCTACATGAGTTCCTGCCTGGCGGTTCGCACATAAATGTTGCATCCATAATTCAGCTTTGTGGCACGCCCCGTTGTCAGTTGGTTTTGGCCACGTTGCGGGCCCATAAATATTTAAATAAGCCACACGGATGCGTATCGATATCTAGATATATATATATATATATACAGATATATAGATATATAATGTATGCGTATATACGAGACATTCGCAGCCGGATTATAGATGCACACGTTGTCGTACTCAACAGACATCCGCCTAATATTTTTTGCTGTTGCAGTTGTTGCAGTTGTTGTTGTTGTTGTTGTTGTTGTTGTTGTTGCAGCTGTTGCTGCTGTGTCTCTTACGCAGTATTTCGCTTTCGATTTTGCGTGCGTTGTCTCTGTGTGTGTTTGTGTTTATTCATTTTGAAGGACAGACAGTCTATGTCTATGTGTCGATGTGCCTGGGTGTCGATCTGAATACCGACCAACGCCTGGCGATGTCGGCCCGATGTCGCCCCAGTCCCAGTCCCACTGCACACAGCACATAAATAGACACACACACACACATACACACACATCTACACATTTTATATATATACTTAGTATATACTTATTAAATCTTGCCACATTCGGTGTCTGGGGCAAACTCTCTACGCATTATTTGCACTCGGCTGCTGGCATATAATATGATTATTGCAATCTTTAACATAATTGCTGACACATTCGCAACGTTCTCGACACGTTATGTAAATGATAAGATTATGAAGTTGGCCGTGAAATATTCTTATTGCACTTAATTATAGTTAGCCACAGCGTGTTGGGGTTTATAGTTAGATATATCAACAAATAACTAGACTAAACTAGACTAAAGATAGAACTCAAAAGAAGTCTGAAAAGATATACCACATTAAAGTTGGTTCAACTCAGATATAGGTCTATATACAAGTCTGAATTTGGGATACATTTTGAGATTTACGACTAACATTTCTCAAGAAAATTTAAAAAATCTTTAAATGAAATTTCGCAAGTTTATAGATCATTTTTACTCTATATTTGGAACTTAGACTAAATCGAAATTCATATATAGTAAATTTATAAATGTGAAGATTTTAAAATTATATTTGGCAATAAAAATAATTTTAAAAAATTTTTAAATGAAAATCCTCTTGGGAATCGATCATCAGGATCTGGATTTAGAAAATGTATTAAATCTAAATTTGTATATAGTATAGAGACACCAATAAAGCAACTCGCATTCAAATCAGACATGGTTAATCCCAAAGTTTTCTTTAATACTTCGTTATTTTTCAGATCTCAGCCTTTTCCAAATATTACTCACATTTCTGAGCACTGAGTAACTCACAAGATCTTCCAAATCCGTATTATAAAAATCTATATATATACATATGTATATGTATATATATATCATGTACATGCAATTAGTCGTCTGTGGATGACACAGATACGTTTGCGATACTTTTCCGCTCATTTTCCTCATTTGCCAAACGTAATTTTCTTCGCTTTGCACAAATTTGCTCGTGAGATAAACGTCTATCATGCATATCCGTTTACACAGATACCAAACGAATGCGCATGTGTGTGTGTGTGTGTGTTCGTGTCGGCACGATCAGAAGACTATAAGCCTAGACAGATATATTTGTATAGCAAAGCTATATTTATGGCAAAGATGCTGCAATGCGAACGAATGGGAGTGTGGGTGGAAATTTAGGTGGGTGGTCGGCTGACGGACTGACTGACAGGAGGTGCTAATTAGGGGCACACGCTAATACGCTGACACACACATATACTGTATGTGCAAGTGTATTAGTAGTAGTAATGTTTGCCAATGGGTCACAGGTACCACATGCAGCGAGTCACTAAGAACTGGAACTGGAACTGGAGCTAGAACTAGAACTGGAACTGTTGCCCGAAACTAGAAGCCCGCGTACTGCGCCCAGAATGTTTGCTCAATGACGGAAAATGGATATGCAAACAAGAAGCAACAAAAAAAGCGAAAGAAAAAAAAACAGCAAAAAACCAAGAGCAGTTGATTTTGTATAATGAAGCGACTCGCGCCAATGAAAGCAAAACGACTGCGACGCTGGCAGCGACCGCAGCCTGAGACTGAGACGTTGGCAGCGTTGTTGACGATGCGCATCTAAGTTTTTTTATGTGTCGCGGGGTAAAGGAGAGCTTTCGCAGACTCTCGCGAGCGGCTCAGTGAGTGTGTGTGCGTTTATGTGTTTGCCTTGCGTTTGCTGCTGCTACAAGTACACACACACATACAGCATATGTACATACATAAAACACAGCGTCACGCGAGTGCAGCGAACTAATTCAAGGCTGCATACCACACGCTACAGCAAAGCAAAAATAAAGCTATCATTGTATTAGTGTGTTGCTCTCCGCTTGGTTGGGCTCGCCGCGGCGAGTGTGAGCGAAATGTTTTTGCTCTCAGTGTGTGCATGTGCATGTTCATATACGTGCGACTGTGTGTGTGTCTGTGCAGGCAAGACAAGTTCAGCGCTAAGCATTCAAAGCCGACCAAAGCTAAGCGCAGCGGCAGAGACTGAATTAGCGGCGAAGTGGGGGGCAGAGAAGCAGACTAAGACCTGAGACTCAGTGACTGCGACTGAGAATATTGTAAGGTTGTATCATCAACAGCAGCAGCAGCAGCCTCACGATCATCATGATGACGATCATCATTATCATCGTTGTCATTTGGCGCTGGCTTTTGTTTTCATTTCTGCTTTATAACGAGATGCGAAGTCGGCACACGCTCTAATGCAATCAACAGCCAGCGAACGTCGCACAAACTGCGAAACTGGAACTGGAACCGAAACACACACACACAGCTGCACACTTCTGCACCCCCGCCCTGTGACCACATTCATGGGGAACTGTATTCAGTTCATTTGCTCAATTCTTGTCGCTTGTTGTTGTCGCTTTTGTTATTTAGTGCTATAGCCAGAGCTTGTGCTGGGCGGGAGGGTTGGGGTTGGCTGTCTAATGGGCACAGCGAAATGTGTTGCCTTTTGTTGTTGCTACAATTGCATATGGAAAAGCGTTGCCGATGTCGCCGCATTTCATTTTCATTGGCCGTAATCGCGTATATAGAGAAAATGCACAATTTCCACCTCCGTTTCGTTAACCCACCACGGCTCACCTCCCCTGCAGATTTGCTCTATTATTATAATCTGTTTTCTGTTTTGTGTCTGTTTTCTGTTTGCAGCTATTGCATTGTTGTTGTTGTTGTTGTTAGCTGTTGGGGTGAAGGTGAAAACTGCCAGCTCAACGGGGACTCAACGATCGTCGACCGATCGTTTGCTGCAGTTGTTGTTTTTGTGGTTTTTGTTGTTTTTGTTTGCTGTGTTAATGGGTTACGGTGCAATTAGGACAGTGGGACCAAGGAGAGTGTAGAAATTGAATTTGAATTTTTAACGAGCGCACAGATGCACTCAACGAAAAGTGAGAGTATAATGGGGGATATATGTAGATCTGCATATGATATGTATATCTGTATAGATTCTTAACAATAAGATCTGCATCTTTTCTATATATGTATATACCTTCTATATCTTTGTCTGAGACCTCTTTGACCCATTTGTCCCTCTAGTTATTCCGATCTAGTCGGCTCTGCTGCCCCTCTGCTCCCATTCATCTTGTGTGCCAAAAGTTATTAAAGATTTTCTTATTGATGAAGTCGCCATTAATCAATCCCAACAAAATGGCGCTGGAAATGACATCATATGCGATACAAAAGACGAAAGACACGGCCCCATGTAACACACAGACTTAACAAGGTGAGGCTCCTGCGACTGGGCAAGTTTTAAGAACAAATGCAGAAACAGTTGCAAGAAGAACGACTAAAGAAATACCCTGTAATTAATCTCAAAACCTGCGAATATCCTCAGATTAACTGTTAGGCGGGTAGAGCTGAGCGTATATAGAAGAGGAAGAGTATATAAAACTGCGTTTATATACTATATTAGAGAATAGACTATATAGGGTTTGCAGCATTGGAGAATATGGGTGAGAATGTGGAGTAAGAAAGAATTTAGCCCATAAAGTACAGATTATAAAATATCAAATAAAATATAAACGAGAGGATGAAAGATTTAATAACCCTGCCGACATTTCCTTGTTGTATAAATGTAAGTAAAGTGAAGTTCGAAAATGCCAAGTCTGTCGAAATATCTTTGAACAGAATATTTTGCATTATTAGTGCATACTATTCCACCGATCTTTCCTATAGCGGCTATATTATATAGTGGTCCGATGTTGATAAGATTTTGGAGATATGTGAGGACAATGGAACTAATGCAGGAAAGTATTTTACGACCGATCGTTCCTATGGCTGCTATATGATATAGTGATCCAATCCAACTGGTTCTGACATATGTAAAATTGTATGATGATAGCTTTAAAACTGAAAGACTATTTTGCATAGAAATCAACAGACGGACAGACAGACATGGCTATATCAACCTAGCTATTGATACTGGATCTAGAATATATATAATTTATGAGGTCGGAAACTATAATACCCTCTGCAAAAAGATTAAAAATAAAGGCAAATAGATTGCCAGATAACAAAATATTATAGGAGAAATATAAAAGATATATGTATATAAAATAAAAACATATATTTAAAAAAAAACAAAAACTAAATATTTAAAATAAAAAAAAATTGTAAACGAATATGATTTCCCATTAAATGCTGTGCCCTTTTCTTTGCTGAAAACTTTTTAGAATTTCTCATTTTTTCCACATTTAGTTTTATATATCAGTATTTAAGTTGACTCTGTTGAAACCTTAACACCCTGCACACGTTGTTCTACAGGGTATACAAATGATATCCGTTAATACTTGAACCCAGCGGTCAGCTGCGTCTTGCGTGCAACAAAAACAACAACAACAACAGCAACAGCAACAAAAACAAGAGATTAAACCGAACAATTTTCGACAAGTCGCCAAACAAATGCATGAAAATTAAAACGAAACAAATAAACGAAAAACTAAACAACAAAATGTGCACACAAATACAGATACAGATACAGATATACATATATATGTATGTGTATGTGTATATGTATTTATATATATAAACAACAATTGCCAATCCACCAATCAACAAAATTGCAAAGTGCATTTAGCAGTGGCAACGTTTTGCACTTGAGGCAAGTGGCAGGCAGGGCGTTGCAATCAGCGGGTCTAGGGAGGGGACAGTTAGGGGAGGGAGGGGAGGGGGGTAGGTGCTTAGACGGCGGTGACGGTGGTGACAGTGACGTGCTCGGCCCGGTTCGCTGGCTGGCAATGGACAAATGAACGCCCCTGACATCGTTCGTTGTTGTTGTTGTTGCAGTTGTTGTTGTTGTTGCAGTTGTTGCAGTTGCTTGTTTCAGCTGCTTTAGTTGTAATGTTAATTGTCGTTAGTCGATTCGCTGGCCGGCCGGGGTAAACGAAGAAATCCTGATTTGGCCATAACAACGCACATTTGAAAAGCCGCGACACGATTTGAAATTCAAATTTTTGCCAATGCGCAGCCAAGAAAAATGCGTGCAACGAATTGTTGTTGCAGTTGTTGCTGTTGTTGTTGCAGTTGTTGTTGTTGTTGTAGCCATGAGCCATGGCTAAAAGCACTTATGCACTGGCCAGCAGCATAGAAAATGTCAGTTAACTAATCAAAAAGCCGCACTCAACGAGGGATGGGCAAGACAAATGTTATATGGAAATATGGCAAATTTGCACAGTTCAACAATTGTTCAAAAATTGTTAATTAATCAAACATTGCCAGACGGGCAAATAAATAATGAGGCGTATACGTTATTATTAGTTATTTTTGTATTCTGATTAGACTTTTAGCATCTCTTTTTAATATTATGCATTTAATACATAATTTGACAATAGTTTTGTCGACCGTTAATGATTAATTGACAATCAAAAAAATAAAATAATGAACTTTAATAAACGAATAATAACAATTAACTTGCTAGCTTAAAACTTTATGCTATGTTTTTTATTATAATTGATAATTATGTAAAACAATTATAATTAATTATTTATGATTGTTAATAATTATTATTTTTATTATTATTTATATTGATTATTGACGCATTTTACAAATTATTAAAATAAGGATTCCTTTAATACTTTTTATATTAATTCTTTTCGATTATTAGCAGAAATGTTTTATATTAATTTTGATTTATTTATAATAAATTATAATCGTTTTTATATTTTAGTTTTTTTTTAATTATTTATAATTATTCAAATTGAATTTTTCCTAAGAATTTGTCAAGGAGTTTTCATTTCTTAAATTGAAGGAAAGTTTGTATTCTTTGGGCAAAGTTAGATGTCGTTCAATTAGAATTAGTTTATATTAAAAAAAAAACTAGTTTTAATAATATTAGAAAGGGATCAAGAATAATTTTGGAAATTCGAACTTGCTGATATTAAAAATAAATAGAAATAGAATAAAAAAAAATACTTTCAGAATATTAATTTTATAAAATATATCTAATACAAAATTTATGTGAATTATAATTTTCTTGTATGAAAACAAATAATGTAATTCTTTCAGAAATTTAAATTAAAAATAATAAAATTGGCCAAAATCTAACTCTGCGTCTCCCCCCTCTTATATTATATGCATTAAATTTATATTTTTTATTTTTAAACATTGTTCGCATCAGCCCCGAAACCGAAACGTTCTAATTTATGTGCGAGCAGGACCATAAAAAACAGACGGCCTATTAAAAAGCGCGACAGAAAAGAAATGAAAAGAAAAGACACACCTGATCTGTAAAGAATTGCAATCGCTTTTTGCCAGTTTGGCAACTTGGCAACTTGGCAACTTGGCAGCTTGGCAACTTGGCAACTTGTGGCAGCGTCCAGCCCTGAAGTGAGCGGAACGCAGAAACTAACGCACTTTTCAAAATTGAAACTGCGGCTGTGTCGCCGTGTGTGGAACCCCTTGACATTAATAACGTGGCCAAGACGCAGTCAAAGCTGCAAAAGCTGATGACAGGGGGGAAGGGGGGCGGGGGAAGGGTTGGCCAGCCGCGGGCTGGCAGGGTGGCCGCAATAGAACCTTGGACCGCCGAACCGCTAAACCCTCTCGGAGCAAAGCGCGAACAAACTTTTGCAGCCGCCGTCGTTAACCGTTTACAATGTCAACGGCTTGCTGAGAGAAGCGTCGAGAAGCGGCGACGACGACGACGACGGCGACTGTGATTGGGCAAAAGAAAAAAGGTGGCCACTCGTCCAAGCGTATCCTTGAAATGTGCAAATTAAAGTTCAATGCTTGAGCGGCGCTTGAACCCGCAGCGACAGGACACGACCCAGCAAAAGTCGTCTAGCGTCTGTCAGCCAACCAAAAGCAGCCCAAAACCCACACACGACCCACTTACCACCCACTTTGCCGCCCACTCCGCCGCCCACTCCGCCGCCCACTCTGTCGCCTAGCCGAGCACAATGATGATTGCGCCCATTTTTATGTCTGTTTCGGGTTTATATTTTTTTTCTTGTTTGCCTTTTCTACGGCTCGCACGAAAATTTCAAGTTCAAGGTTGCCGGAAAGCAGCCGCCGCCCCGCCCCGCCCTACCCGCCCCACAAGCACAGCCCTGGCCATAAAACTCGTCGCCAACTTTGCCTTTGTCTGCTTTGGGCCCAGGCACGCACACAAAATGGTCGCCCCCTGCCAGCCGCCATTTTGTTTCTGTCTCTCTCACAATCACGCGCTCTCTCTCTGTTTGTGTGTGTGCGTGCACACAGGCGCGCTTCCTACGGCCGCAGTGGCAATATCCTTTTGACCTTGAGCGCACAATTTCAACACGCAAAATTTATTGACCTGCCGCTAAGCGCTATCTCGCTCGCTCTCTCCAGCTCTGCCGCAGCCTGTCTCTGTCTGGCGCGTGTAAAGGAAACATAAAAAACCCGAAAATATAACAACAAAAACAACATACGACGCGTCGCCGAGCCGCTGCCCGCGCCCAGCCCCGCTCAGCTCTGTCTGGCTGGCTGGGGTCCCTTTTTAGAAAAGGAAGTAGGTGCCCGCAGAGTCAACCTTGGCGACAATGGGCGACAATGGGCGTGCCGGGGCGGCTGTTGCTATGTGTGTGCGTGTGTGTTTGTGTGCGTAACAGTAAATATCTGCGAGGCAGACGTTGTTCAAACTTGCTGCATTAATTATTATTTGTTGTTCACAGGCTGGGCACATTAAATTAAATCACAAAATTGAACAAAAACATTTTTTAAATGTTATCATTGTATACGTATCGTCAACGATATGCGCCAAGTCTCCCGCCCGTTACGATAAACCCCATACGGTATACTACAGGCTTAGCAAAGTTTAGCTCCCACTGCGCATAATACAACCACGGCTAGCACGTACAACAACCGCTACGCTAAACTTGGCTTAGCTCAGACACACACACAATACAAGCAGCCGCAGCTAGCAAGAACAACAACCGCTGCGTAAATTGGCTAAGCTAAGACACGCACACCAAAATAGATGCAAGCGGCACAGTTGCCGCCAAACTGTAAAGCACAAAGCTTTAGCCGCCGCCAACTTCAAGTGCGTCAAAGCTACGCGCAGCCAACATCACGTGACTGCGCGCCAAGTGCAGCCAACTTCACGTGTGCGCAAATGGCGCGCAGTTGAATTTCAAATATAGTCAGATCGAATATTGTGTTACAAATTAACTGAATAAATAGAATTGTGCATAAATAAAATGACTTACCATCTAGTTTGTCCAGCCGCTTGTCAATATTTAAGCACTTCGACATTAGCTTTTCCACCAGCAACGGATTCGCCGAGGCGCTGGTCACCGTCACAAAGCGCGACTCCTCCGGCGTGCACTCGCCGTTCCCGTTCCCGTTGCTGTTGTTGTTATTGTTGAGCAGATCGCAGGGCAGCAGAAAACCTAAACGAAAGCCAAACAAAATATAAATTTGCATAGATTTATTTGCTTTGCATTTGAAAAAACTCACCATTTCGCTTGGCCGCCGTTGCCGTTGCCGAACTGGAGCCAAAGGCGAGCAGCGCCTGACCATGCCCATTGCCGGAGCCGCTGTCCGCCAGGCTGGCGCCCACCGAGTCCACCAAGCCCTGCACGCTCAGCTGGACATTGTCCTTCGCCAGGAGATCGTCGCCGGCGACGACGGCGGCTGCGACGCTGGCGAAATCGTTGTCGCTGATGACGTTGTTGTTGTTGTTGTTGTTCTCCTCCTAGGAAATAGATAGCATAGAAGAAGAAGGCAGAAAAAGAACAGCAGAGAATTGTGTTGTTTGTTGTTGTTGTTGTTTTTGGGGAAGAAAAGAGCAAAAGGAAATAAAAAACATAAATGGTAAAATGCTTCAATGCGAGTTTCAGTTAAAAAGAGATTAAAGCAAAAAAGGTCCTGCGCAAGAAATTCAAGTGTGTTTGTGTGTGATTATGTGTGTGTGAGTGTGTGAGTGCGTGTGCGTGTATGTGTGTAGTTCAACTTGTCTGTGTGCTTGGCGGATGTACATTTTCGACTTTGACCTCAACGGTCGCCAAATCGGACAGCAGGCTCTCGATCTCAAAGTTGCTCTCGGAGAGCGTCCGAAACAGCTCGTCGGAGGAGTCGCTGCCACAAAGCGGCTCCACCACCACATTCACATTCCGCGCCGCCGACCCGCACAAGTCCGCCGACTGCTGCTGCTGCTGCTGCTGCTGCTGATGTTGTTGTAGTTGTTGTAGTTGTTGCTGCTGCTGATGTTGATGTAGTTGCTGCTGCTGCAGTTGCTGCTGCTGTTGTTGTTGCTGTTGCAATGTGTTGTTAGCGCCAACTGTGGGATTTATATTCTCAGCGTTCACCGTGGAATCATCCTGCAGGCAGGGACAGAGAGGGAGAGAGAGGGAGAAAGAGATAGAGAGATCTTTTATTATTCCTTGTTATTTGTTTGAAAAAGTGTTTTCAACTACAAGAAAGTAGCTGAGTCAGCCTTCTAATCGAAAATTCGTTTAGGATAGTGTTGACAACTACAGAAAAAATTGCTGAATTCAATGTAAAAAGTAGCTGAATTAGCTTTCTAAGCAAAAGTAGTCAAAATATCAAGTTAAAATGTTAACTGTTTCCCTGATATTTGGTTAAGACAATGCTGCCAACAATAAAACACTTGCTGAATTCAATGTAAAATGTAGCTGCATTAGATTTCTAATCATAAATAAAAAAAATTTAAACTATTTTCTTGATATTTGCCTAGGACAGCGTTGCAAACTACAAAAAAGTTGCTGAATTCAATATCAAATGTTGCTGAATTCGCTTTCTGAGCATAAATAGATGTAAAAAAGTTTCTGAATTTTATGTGAAAAGTAGCTGAATTACTTTTCTAATCAAAAATAGGAAGTATATAGAGCTGACTCAGTATACAATATCATTTATTTCCTTGATATTTGCCTATAAAAGTGGTGCCAATTACAGAAGAGCAGCTGAATTTAATGTATAAAGTAGCTGAATTAGCTTTCTAATCAGAAATAGCCAAAAATTCAAAATATTTCCTGGCTATTTTCTTAAAAAAAGTGCTTTTTTTAATAAAAAAAAAGTTGCTGAATTACTTCTCTAATCAAAAGTAGCTAAAATAATGAGCTTAATTATCTACAATTTCAACTATTTCCTTGAAAAGTGTTGAAAAGTGTTGTTGGAAAGTGTTGCTAACTACAGAAAATATTGCTGAATTCAATGTAAAATGTAGCTGAATTAGCTTTATGATGGGAAATACTCGAAAAAAAGCTAAACCCGTTAAAAATCTCAACTGTAGCTCGGCTAACAATCTACGACACTAGCCAAATGTGGCTAATAAATAGCTGAATTGTCAGCAGCGAGACGCACCGTTATGCAGTTCGCCAAGTCTAGACCGCCAACAAGACGACCATCGTTATCCGGACACCAGAGCAGTGCGTCATCGATAAAGGGCATCGCTGATAGGGCAAAGCCTGCACTGCAAATACCGTTAACTGCCAGCGTAAAGCCGTTTCCTTTTTCCCGCTTCACTTGAAAATGTCCTTGAACCCGTCGGTTAACTTCTCTCACTCTCTCTCTCGCTGTCTCTCCTTATTCTTTGTTTAACTTTTAAGAGTTTTTTTGTATTTGTTGTAAACTTTGACTTATCACACGTTGTCTAATTATTCACTTTTTATTTTTTCTTTCACGAATTTTCTTTTATACAAATTTTTAGGCACTTTTTTTAAGACGGTTTTGGTTTGGTTTCCGTTTATATAACTTGTATTATTTTTTTCTTTTAATTTATTTGTTTGTATTTAATTTCTTGTAGTCTTTTGTTTGTTTTGGACGTTTTTTGTCGTGGAACACCAAAAAAAAAATGTATTAAAAAATAAGAACACTCCAAAATTCGATAATGTACTATGTGTATATCGTATAAACTATGTTTATCATTTATTTATATTATTATTGTTATTTTGGCTTAAATTTGTTAAGTTTTTCGTTTTTTTTTTGTTTTTTTTTTTTGGATTTTTCCGTTGCAGCTAATAAGTGCTAAAAGTCTGAAATGAGAAGAAAATATAGTTGAATATTATTCAATATTAATCTGAATGTTTATTTTAGTTAATAAATTGAACAAATTTATGTAATTATGTGTGTAAAGGCAGAAGAAAGCATCTCTATCAGATTGACTAGGAGAGACTATATAGGAGATGCAATATATATAAGCTTCGCTCAATCGATCTGAGACTTCAAATACGATTTATATAGATATTTTCGTTGGGCATTATTTGTGCATAACTCCTCTTAATTGTATAAAATCGATAAATATCGATTTGAAGACATGTTATAAATATTGCGTCTAAATTCATTTAGAGCCCAAGCTATAAATTAAGTAATAAGTATATCGACCATATAAGAATCTTCCCTTCGATCGATCGTTCCAATGGCAGCTATATGATAAAGATAGATATGTACAGCGTATTAACAAGCTAATCAATCAATCAATCTATATCAATCCACATTATTTGTCTATATCTATCTATATAAATATCGATTTTGGGACATGTTTTCTTGGGCATAACTCGAGAATTATAAGAGCTACATTTATCAAATTTTGTATATAGCTACTTGTACAGATTACATAGCTCAAGAAAATGTCACTTTTAAGCTAACTAACCCGAATGCAACGGAAACAGAAAAACAAGCTCATATTAAAGCTAGAGCTTTGAGCTTTGGTATGCACACAAAATTGTTTGGAATATTTGGGCACCACAAATTTCATCACGATCGGCTCAAAGGCAGCCGAGTTAATCCGAGATGCATTTGCCATACAAAGTGTGGATCTAGAGGAAGAAGAAGAAAGCACAGCCACAGAAAAAGAAAGCTGGAATTCTAACAGCAGCTAGGAGCGCGTGGCTTGGTTTAACTTCTGGACTAATCTGGGCATTCCTTTTTTTTTTTTAGATACAGACATTCAGATAATTAGCCCAAGTTGCTTTTCCGCGTCAATTAATGACAATTATTGGACTCAAAAAATGCAACTGGCAGGCTTTTGGCTGCAGCTCAGCTTCAGCTGCGGATGAGCTAAAAAGTTGATGGAAAGTCGTCGCATTTCATTGTTGATATTTCTGATGGTATTTTTTTGTAACTTTTTGTTTAGCTTCCGGTTAGGCTTTTGTATCAAAGTTAATTTCGTTTAAAGTTCAATAACATTTCAAATTGCGAATTACGAATGAAGACGACGGCAACAACAACAACAGCAAGAGGAGCCCTGCAAAAGAGGGGGGGGGGGGGAGGGGGCAATGTGCAACAGCTGCAAAGAAAAGCGCTAAAAAGAAAAACAAAGAGTTGCAACAAATTTGTGCAAGAAAAAAAAACAAACAACGAAAACAAGCCGCAAAAAACAACTTTGGCAAAAATGCTTTTTACATAACATGTTATTGAACTGCAGGCAAAGCAACAAACTTGTTGTTGTTGTTGCAGTTGCAGTTGCAGTTGTTGTTGCTGCTGCTGCTGCTGCATTTCGCTCTCTCTAAGCTGCCAAAACCAATGCAAGTGAAAGTCTAATAACAACAACAGCAACAACAACAACAGCTGCCAGGTTTGAGTTCGTTAACATTGAACTACGAAACGGTTGCTGCAAGCTTCAAAGCGCAGCACCAACAACAACAACAGCAGCAGTGAGAGTGAGAGGGAGAGAGTGGAAGAGAGAGAGAGAGAGAGAGAGAGCGTGCATTGCACAGCAACAACAACAATAATTGACATTACAACATTGCGCTGCCTGGCACTGCTGCTGCTGCTGCTGCTGCTGACTGCGCTGCCCGCGTCGCTGTTGGCTGCGCCTGCGCTGGTTTTTCCATTGCATGCCAGTTTGCAATTGCCGCTGCTGTTGTTGTTGCTGTTGTTGTTGTTGTTTGGTGATGCGCAAGCGGCGCGGAAAACTCGTTTTCCATTATTCAATACAAGCAGCAGCAGCAGCAGCTGGCGCAGCGGCTATTCACTTTTCTGCTGCAAGTTTACAGAAGAAAACTTGAAAGAAAAGCGAGCGAGAAGAACAACAACAAGCGCGCACAAGGCTTTCGTTTGCATTGAAAATTGTTGTTGTTGTTGCTGCCTGGCGCCAATCTTCTGCTGCTGCTGCCGCTGCTGCTGCTGCTGCTGTCTAATGCACATTGATTACAAGATGTCGACGCTTATGCAAAATATTGGCTTTGGCTTCGCCTTCGCCTTGCCTCTAATAACAGTGCCACGTTGCGTATACTCAATCTTTGATTAGACAGAGAGAACTGCATTTGCTTAGCCAAAAGCAGAGCACATATTGCTTGGAGCTTGGAGCACTTCCTGGTGCTGCTGCTGCTGTTCCACGTAATATTCTCCAAATGGGCGTGGCTACAAATGGGGGCGGGGACGGAGCAGAAGAGCGCATAGGCAAGTAAAAGTGCTCGAAATGGGAGTGTGATCCGGTTGCAAATATATATACATATGTATATACATATATCATATCAATATATGCTATTTATTATTATTAATATATTATTTATTCTTTCTATGAAGATAATGCTCGACACGAGCTTCAATTTTCGAAAGTCAAATGTTTATCCCAAAAGTAGGTCTATGGAATTATATATTTGAGTAAATATCGCCATGAAAAATCTTGTAAATACTGTGGCCACATTCGTCTAGAGCTCAAACCATAAATAAAATAATTATTTGAAATTAAAAAAAGTATTCAACTATCGACATAATTGTGCCACTTTGAAGTTTGGCAAGCGTATTTTCGGGCCATTCAGGAATTCATGCCAAAATTTTTCTACCTTGAACAGCCGCAATTAATTAATGAAGCTAAAATTTCAAAACTTTAAATCAAATTAAAAAATAATTTATCACATGGGTTTGTTAACAAACAAAAGTCGGACAAATGCATAAAATTAATGTTCTAATTTGAGCTAGAGGCATATTCCTTCAATCCTTCGAAACGGTTAAGACAAAGTTATGGAAACTGGAAGCATAGCTGGAAATTTTGATGCATGGAAAATTTGTAGCCCAGCTAGGGATATTGGGATATTGTAGGAGTCAGCTTGGGTTCAATATTCGCTTGATTTTGGACAGAAAAATGAAGCACCTCGGCGAGATATTCGAAATACCAAAAATTGAACGCTTAGAAGGAGACATATCCGACACCATAGAGTATATATATATATATATATATATATATATATTCTTGATCAGCATCATCAGCCGAGTCGATCTACTCATATCCGACTGTCTGTCTGTCTGTCTGTTTGCCTGTTTGTCGGGCCGTCCTCATCTATGGACGCAAGGATCTTGGAAATGCAACCTTCTGCCCGTTACATAGATTTTCACAAAAATACCCTTTATACCCTTTTTTCCTTATTTTCAATAGATTCAGGGAACAAAAACAGGTACACATATCTCATGGAAATGTGTTGAGTTGTGCAAAATGTTGTGAGAGTTTTAAATAATACAAGTTAACTTACCTCTGATATATATATATATTTGTATATTTATATATATGTTTATTTATATATATGTATGTGGTATGCGGCTATCCTGAACGTGTTGTAAAATATCGTTGCACGTTTTTATCCACTTGTCACTAATATATGTATATATGTTTGTATATATGCGTTGTATATATATATATATAGCTGTAAAGTTGCGCTAGATACTAATTTGTATAAACTAGAAGGCAGTGTAAAGTTGTCCAAAAATGTTTGATTGTTAATTTGCGTAGCTTGTTGAAGTTGTTGTTAGTTTAAATTTGGCGCATGCGCGTGCTGCACTTGTTGCACTTGTTGCAATTGTTGCAGTTGTTGTTGTTGTTGTTGTTGTTGCCTCGAACGCGCCGTAGAAGAAGAAGAGGGAGCAGGGAGCACAGGAAACGTTGCTGTTTTTGCTGCTTGTGCTGCTGTTTTATTTTACAACGTATGCTATAGATGTACAAATATAAAGTTTTATTGTCATTAGCAACATGGCTGACATTGACCAAATTTGCATGTGTTCCCAGTTTTCCGCTTGGGGCACGCATTTATGGTGTTTGCACGAGCTGTGTGGCATTTAGGCGGGCCACGAGGCCGTCGTCCAGCCGTCTGGCAGACCAATGCGAATGCCTTAACCCGCTCTCTCCCTCTCACTCTCTTTTGCTCTCTCTCTCTCTCTTTCTGTCTCTTTCTATCTGTGATTGCTGTGCGGCGGGCTCTGCAACAAAAAGAATTGTCAAAGAAATTGATAGTCAGTTAATAGTTATGATTAAAACTTGTATATGGCTGCATATTTAATACACTTAAGTTATGCGAATTTCACAAAAGCGAGGCATTGCGAACAGGTTGAACAAAACTCGTGACAAGCATATATCTGACGTACACAGAAACAAATATTTATGTATATGCGCACATGTGTGCTTTACTTGAGCCAGGGATATTCCACTCATACAGTGAAAGGAACATTACAATTTCCCTTATACACAATTTCATATATATTTCTCTTATATTGCGAAACGGACATTATGTTGCACACAGAGATAGATAAATAAAAATATGCGCATGTGTGCTTTGCTTGATCTAGGGATATTACAATTTGCCTTATAGACAATTTCACCTATATTTCAGTTATATGGCCAAAGGGATGCACAGAAATATATATATATATATATATATATATGCGCATACGTGTGCCTTACTGGAGCAAGCGATATTCCACTCATTCAGCAAAAGGGATATATTCATAAGGTACAATTTCTCATATGCACAATTTCATATATATTCTCCATTCAAGTAAAAGTTACAATCTTCCTTATGCATAATTTCCCACATATATACATACAGCAAGTGATATTGTGGCATACACAGAGATAGAAAATATATAAATATGCGCAAATGTGTGCTTTACTTGAGCAAGGGACATTTGCTTTATGTATAATTTCCCATTTGCACAATTTCACATATATTCTCAACTTGAAAACGGATATGTAGTGTAAGGGCACAATCTCCCATATGCACAATTTCCCATATATTTTACTCGCACAGCAAAAGGGACATTTTGCAAGACACAATTGCCCACACATACTCAAAGGCACTTTGCACATAATTTCCCAAACAACAATTAATTTATCGATAGAAGAAAGATGCCTGATGCCTACTTATGCACACGACTACACACACACACACACATACTCGGCTACTTATGTATTTAGTTTGTATGTACATATTTATGTACCTATTAACATGCTTAGCAAAGCTTTCGGCTGCAGTCGCCCCGCAACTCGAGAATAAGCTTTTTACGGCAACAACAACGACGAAAAGCTACGCAAATAGTTGGAAGAAAAAAATGCGTTTGACTTGCGCTCTTTGGGGCTTTGACTCAACGAAGGCGTCGCGACAAGGTGCAAAGAGTTGATCGGTTCAGCTGTTGCGTGGGCGCGCAGGGGGTTGCGCAGGAGGGGGGGCGATAGGGTAGCCATAGCTGATAGAGCGCCGGCGTCTTTGGCTTTGTCTACATTGTTGTTGCTTATTAACTGCGTAAATATGTTTTGCTAGCGCGCCTGCTCTTACTTTTGCGCTTGCCCATGTTGTTCTTGTTTTTGTTGTTGTTGCTGTTAGCTTTTGCATTGTAGTAGTAGTTGTTGCCTACATACGCACACAGCATGTATGTATGTATGTAGGTAGGTATGTGTTTATTTATGTCTGTGTATATTCGTGATGTTATGAACGTTTGTGTGTGTTTGCATCGTGACCTTCTCACACTGTCATGGCTACGTATAAAAATTGTATAAAAATAAAAGCTTTCGTTTTATAATTTGTATGCAGCTCCATGCGAGTGAGTGTGTGCGTGCGTGCATGTTAGTGTCTGTGTGTGTGTGTGCGTGAAGAACATAGACGACTCGTGCCTTTGCGACAGCAACAACAACAACAATTGTTTTTCATTGAACAAAATATTATTTATGTTCCGCTCAAGATCGCATTTTTAGCTAGCTTCAAATTATAGTTGCTGCCTTTCGTCTGCTGCTGCTTCTTCTTCTTCTTCTAGTTGTTGTTGAGCTTTGCAACACTTGGCGTCATTTGTCGCTCAGCCACTTCCGACAGTGTTGTATAAGAGATTATTTCGGATATGGCGCCTTGTTAGAATTTAATGCCAGCTCGCGTCGAGCAGGTGTTAAAAGATTTTGCAGATGCTTCAAGGTCATCCGGCAGATGTTGTTTATAATAGCCTGGAGTTGTATTATAACAATAATTATTTTATAGCAAATAATTAAGATTTTATATGCTGCTTGTGATGCTAAGCGGGCTTGCGGTTAGGGTGTCTGCCAGTCGGGCATATTTTCATTGATTAATTTTTGTTAATTTACATAGAGCGCGTCGAGCGTCCTTTAACTAATTAAGCTAACTTTTGTTCGTTGCCAACTATTTAACACTTGAGTCACACAAATTAAATTTATAAAACAACAATTTAGCAAGTGGGCAATTCGTAACCTTCCTCCAAATGATTTTTCTCCAGTTTTTCGCTTTTGCCTAACCGCACAAAAGGCGAAAATAGAAAAAAAAAATAGAATAAATAAAAATAGTTGCATGGCAAGTCGATTTTTTTCTATTTCACTTTATGTTTGATTTGTTTTTGTTTGCTGTAACCTTCTGTTCTGATCGATTCAAGTTTAAGGTCGAACAACCCCCCTCCCCCCCTGTCTAGACAACAGACCCAAACTAGACGACCCTTGAGTCGCTAATGCCCGCTAATGTGGTTGTGCAGGGTGTTTCGTTATTGTTGTTGTTACAGGTTGCCCGCCCAAGGCCGTAGCGAATGTTGTTGTTGCACGCACCTTTGTGGCCTATCACAAACAAACAACTACACACACACACACACACACGAGCGCGCTCGAGACTCAGGTAATTTAAAAGCCGAGCCTATTTTGCTTGGAAGAGCTTTAAATCTCGAACAAATGGATCGTCTAACAGTCGTGTCTCGATATGCTATGCGATTTAACGGTAGATTTGTAATCGAATTGGTAATGAGTAAATTTTTATTACACGTAACCAATTGATTGGATGGTGCTAAAGGCACAGATCATTGGAATTTGCCTAGATCACATACATACATATGTACATACATACATACATATATAAGGCAATTATGTGTGCACACATACATAGGCACATGTCGAAGGTTAAAAGCTAATTAGAGCAAACGCGCAAAGAAAAGTCTAATGAAAAAAATACATAAAAATATTAAAATTATAGAAAATGAATAAAATGTTTAAAAGTTACTTCAAGGATATTTCAGGGAATCAACAAACAAATAAACTTTATATTTAATGTTAAACTAAAAGAGTTTTTAAATAGTTGGAAATGGTTTTAAATATTATAATTAACCTTCAGATTTGAGTTAATCTCAGATCTTGTGTGCAGAGACTGAGGCTAAGAATTGTTTTCAAAAATGATGACAAACTATGAAAAACTAACAAAGAACTAAGCGCGAATTGCATTTGAAATAAATTTAATGAAATAACCATAAATTCATATGCTAAATGGAAAATTTATGCACTGCCATAAACAGTGCGATTCGAGCGGCATAAGAATTAAGACAACAGACAAGGCACACACACACACACTCACACACACACACATGTACATAATATGAATATAATAGAGAACATAGAAAAATCTTAAGTGTCGCACAAGTAGCTGACGCGCCTTTTGTTGCTGTTGTTGCTGTTGTTGTTGTTGTTGTTGTTGCTGCTGCTAAACTGTAAATTCAAAATAAAATACATAATGCTATAAAAACAGAATAGTCAAGCGCTACTAACCTTAGACAAAAACAAAAAGCAAAAGGCATGTATCTAACTACAAAATATATGTTTCTATGTCTGTCAGCCACTGCACACGTACGTGTGTGTGTGTATCTGTGTATAAAATACGCAACCTTCAAAAAATCTAACAAAGCAAACTTGTTCAATAGTCATATGCGTATCAGGAAGTCAACATTTCAAGGATTGACTCATTGAAAAGTCGAATGCGACGGCGACGACGGCAGCAGCAACAGCAACAACAACAACAATAACAAAAACAAGTTAGTCGCTAGTCGCACACACATGCGCGCACCCATACACACACACACATTGACACAGACACACTTGCATTTGACGAAAACTTTGAAAAGCGCGCCGGCAAAATGCAGTGCAAAAAATATTTACAGTAAAGCACACACACACACACTCAGCCGCACACAGACGCAGCGCTCTGAGATCACTTGCAATTGCTGCACTGGCTGCCGCTCTCTCTCTCTCTCTCTCTCACACACACACACACACACACACACAGAGCAGCAGCAGAGTGTGTTGAGCTTTTTTGAGCATGCAGTTGCGCTGCTTTGCGTGCATTTGGTGAGCGCATTTGCTTAAAGAGCGCTCTTTCGAGCGCAGTTCTCTTACGTTAAGCGCTGACTTCATTCAACGGTGCTGCTGCTGCAGTGTTGCTGTGTTGCTGTGCTGCATTGTTAAATAAAAAGTGCAAATACCGTAAGATTTGGTTTTGTTGTTGCTTTTGTTTGTCGTCGCTGCCGATGCACCGTTGCAACAATTTTACTTTTCATTGTGAAATGATTTAAAAACCAAAAGTTATTATGCATGAGGTAATTCGCAAAATGGGATTTGCCACGCGCGCGGGCCGTTTTTAAAAAGAATGTATGTACATATTAATTATATATTATGTGTGTATGTAAATGGAGTTTGAATGTTATGAGATTAAGAGCTTTAGCTTGACCATGCTTGAAAAGTTCAATATGTGAACCTTCAACCTGTGTGTTCGCTAGTTGAGGGCCCAAGCAAAAGTCGCTCAGGTTCACTGCTCACATTCAAGGCACTCACATATACACACATACGTGCACACATGTACATTTACGTATGTATATGTGATATAACCTAGCCCACGGCAACACTTCTGTCGCCGCGTACGAATTTAATTTCAATAACGCGATTACTTCTTCAAAAAAGCAAAAAGCAAGAGCGCAAAACTTCAATTGAAATTCGTGCCGTCGATCGCATGGAAGGTCGTTGCATTAAAAATAAGAGTTTAATGACCAAGGAAACTTTTTGCCGAAATATGAAACAAAAGCCAACAACAATGACGCTGCGTAAGCTGCACCAGCAGCAGCAGCAGCGGCAGCAGCAGCCATTCGCAGTGCGCCCACAACTTACGACGCGCACTCGCACTCCGCGCTCCTTTCATGGCAGCACCAACAACAACAACAGCAACAACAACAGCAGCACTTGGGAAAGGTCAACGAACAACATTGCCTCCGTCGGTCAAAAGCAGAGTTCACACGTACACAGACTAATGCACACATGCAAGCGCGCACAGGCACACACACACACACACACACATGCACGCACACAAATGCATTGTGAAGCGGCGCAGCGAAGAGCAACAAAATCCAACGGCAACGGCTGGCAAATTTTTGTTTTGCTTTTGCTTTCGCGTTGAGTGAAGTGAAATGAGTGTGAAGTGAAGTGAGTGAGTTGGTCGCGTATTTGGCAGAGCTGCGCCAAAGCTGCAGCCTTGTGCAGATTGATTGCCTTTTGGCAATGACTCAAGCAGCTGACTAATTAATTATTTATTAATTGTTACTCACTATTGAGCCATTTCCATGCAGCACGCCATGCAGCACAGGGCCAAGCGACGCTTACGCTTACGCCTACGCGAGCAGCGGACGCAGCGGCAACTCGGCAATTCATTCACTTTTGTAAACTTAAATAAAAGCGCTGCTGCCTGCGCTGACGCTGGCGCTGCAGCTGTGCTGCCGACGCGTCGCGAGATCAACGCACTTTGTGTGCATGTGTGTGTGTGTTGATCCCACGAAACAATTTGCCGTTTAATGCACCCAAAAAAAAATAAATAAGCGCAAAATAAAATAAAAAGCAACACAAAACAAAACAAAATGTGCAGCGACTCAATGCAATGACTCAAGCGCAAGGCGAATATTTTGAGCGACTTTTTTTTTTGAGTGCAATTTATGCATTTCATATTTAACGGATTTGCATGCACAGTTTTCACTTTTTGTTTAGCTTCATTTTTTATTTAAATAATATTTTATTGCACTTGCAAGCAAGTTTTCTTAATGCAAGCAATAAAAAAGAAATATCAAAAATATAAATTCAACGAAAGTTGCGCATTGCCAAAAAAACAAAAAAGAAGAAATATAAATCAAGAGCCACAGCAAAAATAATACAACATGGAAAATTGCAAAAGCAAAAAAAAAAACAAAACACACAAAAATTCCTGCCCGAGACCCAGCGAGACGGAGCGGGAGACGGACGCCCCGGATACAAACACAATGCACTTGGCCAGTGGCCAAGATGGAGACAGGCTAACGATGGAGCCGGGAGCTTGGAGCTGGAGCTGCAGCTGAAGCCGCGGCTGGCGGTACTAAACTTGTTTGAAAGTTGCAACTGTCGATGAAGCAACTGCAACAAGAGCAGCAGCAGCAACAGAGGGTGGCGGCAGCAGCAGGAGGCGGAGCAGGCGGCATTTGCAAATTTTTGGTAAACTTGAAAATTATGGCCAACATTGAGCGGCGCATTAAGGAAAATTACAGCAATATAGAAACGAACTGTATTTTGGATATGAGATCAGCAAAAGAAAAAATCGATTACTCAGAGAAAAAAGCCTTTAAAAGTACCAAGTGTAAACGGCAGGGAATTTATTTTATAACGTGCTCACGCAAATTTCCCAAAGCAACTCATCTAGATCTAACTGTGATAAAGGATATTCTGAGCAAAGATATTGTCAATTTTGATTTAGATTAATTTGATAAATATATGTATGCAAATTTTTATAAAATCTAATTACTTTTTAGTTTTAATATTATATTATATATATTACATATTTGTTTTTGTTTTTTGTTGTTTTTAAAATTTTGTAAGTAGAAGACTTTTCTAATGGGAAATCATATTATATTATATTCTACAATAAAAAATGTGGCAATGCATTAATATTTTTGTACAAGTAAGTTAGCCCTCTACATTTCCCATAGATAAATAAAATAAAAATTATATTTTATTAATTTTTAATTTAAGTAATATATATTTTTGATTTAAACAACCAGACCAACTGGACAAACACGTATTCGTATATAAATAAATGCGATATATAACTAAAAGTTATTCAGATTTTACAAGAAGCAAACTTAAAATTCGATTAAAAACCCCACATTAAGATCTCAGATTTTCTAAAATAATATATACGTTGTTGTCAGCAAATAATATAATAATAATAATAATAAAATTAACAATATTAATAATATTTTGTCAATAAACAATGAGACTTGTGAAACTAATAAACACTCATGAGTATATCGGGAGCATTGCCCCCAAATAGCTATTGAATATATTTACAGATTAACATTTAGCACAAGCATCTAAATTCAATTGAACAAAATAAAAACAAATAAAAAAGAAGAAGAAGATTTGTTGCCAAGCACTGGGCTTAGCTTTAGGATCTGCACCCTACCCCTCCTCCCTCGCAAAGCGAAAGTGCTCAGCTCTCGGCGAGATTACGAATTCGCTGCAAACGCGATTGGCGTTTCGATTAGCCCCAAAAATAAGCAAAGCCAAGCCAGAAAAAAAAACTCAAAATCAAAAGCGAATGCTGCTGCAGTTGCAGTTGCATTTGCTGCAGGACATAAAACAACGAAATTTCACATTGAATGCGACGCTGCAAACGCAAATAAACATCAGCAGCAGCAACAAAAGCAACAACAATAACAACAAAAACAACGCGCTGAAAGCAGCGCGCACAGCAAACATTTGAAGATGCCCCGCACCATGGACAGGCCGAGCCATAAAACTGGCCGAGCCTCAAGCCCCAACCATGCCCATGCCCAACATGCCAGGCAACATTAGAAAACTGCAACAGCAGCAGCAGCAGCCGCAGCCGCAGCCGAAGCAGCGGCAGCGACAGCGGCAACAATAACAAATACAGTAAAACTGCAGCGAATGAAGCAAATGAACGAGCAGCGTCGACGCCACTGTCGCAGTCACAGCTGACGTCGCGCCGCTGTCGACGCTGACGTCGAGTGTATGCATCAAAAAACAGACAGTAAATCTGATTGTTTGGGGTAATTGAACTTTCTTAAGAAATTGCGACATGTACACTTTGAAAAGCTCTGGATTTGCGAGCAGCAGCGCCAGCCGAGACAGAGCAGCCGCAGCAGCAGGCAAAGGCAGCAGCAGCAGCGGCAGCGGCAGCAGAGGCAGCAGCACACAAATGTACGCCAATGACCGAGTTCGGGTGAAAGACCTTCGATAACCATCATCATCATCATTCGCAGAGCAGCAACGGCAACATCATTAGCGAGTCCGAGTCGTTCGCAGCGTAGTCATTGCACTAGCTGCCAGCCAGTCAGCCAGCAAAACAAAAACAAAGCAATACACACAGAGAGACGGAGAGAGAGAGCGAGAGAGCGCGCAAAAAAGAGCGCTGCGTTTCGTCATAAGAGCAAAAGTGCCAAAGAGTTGGGGCCTGCAATGCAGCAGGCACAATTTCATTGAACTAAATTTAGCAGTGTGCGTGTAAAAGCGCCAAAGAGAAACAGCACGCGATGCAGCTCTCCCGCACGCTCTCACTGCTCACACACACACACACACAAGCACAAACACTAAAACAAAAGCGCGGGAGTTGTTTTGCTCTTGCTATGCTGCTCTGTCCTATTGCTATTGCATTTTTGCATGTGCATTTGATGTTAGTTTTTATTGTTATTGCATTTGCAATTTCGAGGTGCCATGGCAAGACCTCAACTAAGGCTAAATTTGTTTTGTTGTTGTTGTTGCTGTTGTTGTATTTGTGTGCGTGTGTGTGTGCGCGCGATAATAGTGTGCTACAGGCGCTGCCGCATTTGGGGGCTATTGAGATAGGCGCGCGATTTGGTCAGCGCAGCTCAAACTATGAAAGCCTTGGGGCGGCATTAAGTGCGGCGCGTGTAACAGTTTGGCAGGCGTATGTGTGCCGCTCAAACTGTACGCGGCATTTTACAGTTCTAACAAATGCCTGAAATGTTGCGCATACGACGCGTTGTACATGCATAATCATTGCACTGTTGTGTTTTTATTGAAAATTTGTTTACATTTTATACGTTAATTAAATTAATTTTATATGTGCCTGTCACTTCTAGAATATTACAGAATTTATACTAAAAATAACTGACGTCTGCTTGCGCATTCCAGGCAGAGTGTGAGCAAGAGAGAGAGAGAGAGAGAGAGAGCGAGAGAGAGGACATGATATTTGGGCATAAAGTGAACGTACTCGCACTCACAGCTGGACGCGTCAATGCACGCTGACGTCGCAGTCGCTGCTAAAGCAATGACACTGATCCTGGCGTTGAACTCTGACGACACAGGGCCGCTTCCGGCGGTGGGAGCAGAGTCGAGGTAACAACAACAACAAGAATAACAAAAAGAACGGCAACTACAAAAACAACAGCCATTAATTTCAGTTTCGTTTTCGTTGCTTGATTCTACGCGGCAACGGCTTAGTTAGCCTCCACTTCAGGTTGCTGTTAATTATTATGCTCGAAGCTTTTTGGGCAAGGTCATTAAGCAGCAGCAGCAGCAACAACAACAACAACAACAACGGGCATTAAAATAAAATAAGAAGAGAAGAGCGCAAAATAAAACGCTGCTGCTGCTTCTGCTGCTGACTGCGACGGCGGCAGCAACTTCTGTTTGGCCTGGCCCAGCGACTTCTACTCTACGTTTCTTTATGCTTTAGTTCGGTTCGTTCATACGGTCTTAATCAAGGTGAGTAACCTTGGCCTTATTTTCGAGCAGCGCACTCTTTGCCATGTGTGTGCCTCTGTCTGTGCCTGTGTGTGTGTCTCTGTATCTGTGTGTGTGTGCGCTCACGCATTGCCAAAAAAAAAAAGCTAGCCACGGCGCTCACCGAAAGCGTCGCTCACGAAGGCACACACAGCCACAGCCAGTGTGTGCGAGAGGGAGAGGGAGAGAACGGCAACTGTTGCTGCTGCTGCTGCTGCTGCTGGCATTGCGGAAGGTCATGATTTTTTCGGCTGCTTATGTGTATGTGTGTGCGTGTGCGTGTGTGCCTGTGTTGGTGTGCGACTTGCTGGCATTTGCCGAAACTGAAGCTGAATGTGAATGTGAATTTGATTTTCTGGCGCCTTAAGCCGCAGCTTGGCGCAGGCAGAACTTTAGTTAAGCTTAAGCTTCATTTTTTTGTTGAGTGTAGAGCAACGCTTAGTCGACTATTTTGGTGTGTTGTAAAACTGCTCAAAAATCTCGCCCAAAGCACGTGCTGTGCAACTTGTTGAGGCCTAAGCACATACATACATACATACATATGTACATATGTACATGTATTTATTTATGTGCGTAATTGTGTTTCTCAAGCATGCATAATCAAGAGCTTGGCTTGCACTTGGCCTTGACGAGCGCCGTTTCGTGGTCACCTTGAACCTCAATGTGCCGAATGTTGTCTGCGTCGTTGTGGGGGCAGCAGCTTCAGAAAACAAAACAAAAAAAACAACACCAAAAAAACGAAACGAATTCAAAAGCGAAAACTGATCCGCAGTTTTGCGTTGAGTTAGCAGTATGTGCTTTTTGCTAGGTTTCTCGACATACGTACGTATTTTCATGTGGAGCTTGCCGCAAGCAGCGGCAACAAACAAAACCATAAAATGCTGCCTGAAACAATCAACAGAATGTCGTTAACGAAAATTGGTCGGTCGCAGATCTACAACAAAACCCAAACGTGACTTCGGGCTAAACACAGACAGATTCTGCAACCCCTCCCCCCACCCTCTCCCCCTCTCTCGCTCCAACTTTAACTTGATGCTTCTGGGATGACTTTTAATATCGCACACATACATACATAGATTATATTTTTGTTAGAACTAGTTTTCGTCTGCAACAGACAACATCTGCCCGTTGGGCCTTAAGAATTCAAGGCCGTTGGCTTCAAACCCTAAATACAAATCCAGCTGTTTGTTGGCTACACACTTGACGTATACGTAATAATTCCTAAGGTTGCGCTTTATCAAGCATACGCCGCGCTGTACGCTGTACGCTTATCATTCGGCCAAGTTAACGCTTGGACAAATATGTTGCCCGAAAAAACAAAACAAAAACTTGTGTCGCAGCTGTTGGTATGGGGAATTACCTATCAAGTATCTTAGCTGACAATGTCATTAAAGAAATACGTATACAAATGCTCTTCTCTGCGCATCTCAAGAAATAGAAACCCTGCAAATTAAGATTTTAAATACACGGCAAACGAGTTTGTTTAAAAAATAAAAAACAATAGAATTAGGTAAAATGCAAAACACACTAAAATTGACTAAAAATATGCACACATAAATATGCATATTTTAAGTAGTTTTCGTTATTTGTCAAGCGTTCTACTAATCCCAAGCCCCAAACTTATTCTTCTTTCTTATCGAACAAAGTCCACAATGGGCAGCAGATATCATGCCACAAAAACTATTTCTGGAGCAAATTTTATGAACGTGCAAATAAAGCAAAAATGGACATAAAACAAGGTAACAATAAATGTTGTTTTTTAGATTAATACAAAAAGGAAACAAAATAAATAATACATATATATATATATAAACATTTAGAAAAGTGCGGGGGAAATATTTTTATTTATTATTTGAGGAAAAATATGAAAATTGACAGATCTAAAATTTCGATTTATATTTTTAGAACATTAAAATTGATTTAAGCTTTCCAATTTTTACAATGAATGAAACGCCCATTGCTCAATTTAGAAAAAATCACAAAAAAAAAACAAAAACAACAATTGAAATAGTATCGAATGCCCGCACAATTACAACTGCATAAGGTTTGTACTACAATAATAAGCATGCACACACACACACACACGCACACACATGCATGCATGCACATGTGCATTTGTTGCCGACATCGGCGGCAACATGCTTAGTATATATTTTGAATGGTTGCGCTTTATATTGGCCTCCGAATGTGTCTAGCTTCAATAGCAGGCCAGGGTCATGCGACACCGGGGAGGAAAAACTGACGCGAACTGACGCGAGGCACACACACACACACACGCACAGGCGCAAGTCCATGTATGTGTGCCCGTTATCGGAAGAAAACGCCAAAAGCTTTACAGCAGCGTGTTTGCGAACACACACACACACACACACACACAGGCGCACAAAGGCAGAGCGCGCCAACACAAAGGCAACAACAACAGCAAAATACGCGCTCGCGTTCATTGCCTTTCGTTTAGATCGCGCTCTCTTGCGCTCCTGCTCGCGCTCTTATGCTTGAGCATTAGAAGAGCAACAATAACAAAAGAACAGCAGCCATATGCAAAATGCGCTAATTGATTGTCTACGGAATGAATAGCAAATGGCCATTAAAGCGCAGAACCGCAAAAGAAACGGAAGAAGCAGGATAAGCAGAAAGAAGGAGAGGGATGAGGAGGAGGAGTAGTAGAAGAGTTGAAGCACAGGAGCAGTCAAGCCAATCGACCAATGGCAACAAGCACAACAAACGGCAAAAGCTCTCGCCCGGCGCCTTTTGTCATGTCTCATTTGATATTTTGATGGATTTTTTTTTACGGAACGCGGGCAATGCCCATTGATTGTGAGGCTGGTCAGTGTTGGTAATCGTTAGCGGATTCGTGGTGAAATTGAATTGTGACCTGCTGCACGCGAGCGAAGTGACCTTTAAGGGAAGTAGGCAGCGCAGCTGCGGGTATGACATCTTAATTATGAGTCCCTATAGCAATGATGTTAATTAAGTAGGTGAAATATGGGAATTTATCATATTTAAATGGCTTGAAGATTCGAATTTTATTCCAAATAAATTAACCTATTTGCTTATCTTGTGTACAATTTTAGTGTTAACAACTATATTTGTTATATGAGCTGCATTTTGGCAAAGAAAGGTGTTACCATACCAAAAGTAATATTAAAATTCATATTCATATTGAAAACTGAAAATACTTTTGTCCCTATAAAATTACTGATTCTTGTAATAAAATAATTATTAAAAATAAACCAACCGTCAAAGCTTATAAAAATAATTGGATTGCTTGCACAAAAAGCTAAGATTCATATAAAATAATTAAATATTAGACGGTGCATTAGATAAAACCGACAAATAAATTAGATAATATTAAATTGACAATACTTTTGTGCGTGACTGTATATATAAGCAAAAAATTTAACACAGCAAAAAGTTAGGTTTTTCTAGAGCTTTCTGTTGTTAAATACTTTTGAATAGGTCACAAAAATTAATTAAATTTAATAAAGCTAAAAAATTAATAAATAAAGAATATTATAAAATATAATTATAATATAACAAATATTCCCAACAAAAATATAGCAAAAAAATTAAAAATAATTATAAAATAAATAAGTTTTGAAAATACAAAATGCATTTGACTTTGCATACAGCAGAATAAATTTCTTAAAAATCGTTTATTTAAACCTTTATAGAATACCGAACTTGCGTATATTTCCAGAAAATATCATCTAACATTGTCTCCAAAAAAAAGAGCAAAACTATCAAATAACTATTCGAGTATTTCTTGATTCGAGATCTGAGACTCTGCCGCTTGATCTCGGCATGAATTTGTATTTTTTTTTATAATTTATTGGCTCGTCACTTTCGTGTCGAAGGTCGCACCCATCATTTGCATTGCCAATATTTGGTTATACGTCTCGATTAACCATATAAAAACCAAAACTTAATCGACATAAGCATAAATAACATAAGAAATCAAAAAAAAAAAAGAAACACTCAACATTTGCGCTGTTGTTAGCAGTTTTTATAGCTTCTTTTGTATCGAATTTTAATTATTGGTAAATTGTAATATTCAAGCCGCAAAAGTGGGACATTGCTCTAGCTCTGACACTACGATCGAAGCTGTAATTCGAGTCGTACACGAGAAGTGCCCAATACACCCCTCTTCCCTTCCCTCAAAGAAAAAAACAGTCCATCAATTTGTTGCAAAATGGAAATTCGGCTAAATCGAGAAACTGAAATGAATCATGGCTCAAATTCGAGAAAGAACTGCATTTAATTATCTATAAGAAATATTAATTAAGTAAGCTTTAATTAGATAACAAACTTAATTAATATAATGAACTAAATATTAATTATAATTAGTATTACATCGAAAGGAATTGTTATTAATATGCCATAAAAAATACCTTAAAGTACTTTCTTTGTAAGAATTTCCTGCTGTTCAGTTCGAGAGGAACTGCAAATAATACCCGTATATATATACATATACATATATATATAAATAAATATATATATATTTTATCCGCGTATATATATATATATTTGTTGTACAGTTTAGATGAATCATTCCATTCACCAATGCACATATGTAGTCGCTAAATGCACACATACATTAATTTGTATCTGAGTATTTGCTGATATTTTCCTGAACTTTCATGCATATATCACACACACACTCACTCACACACACATACGTATGTATGTTTGTGATGACGAAATGTGAGCATAGAAAGCTTTTTTTTGCGTTTGCCACTTGCGAATTGCTTCCTGCATTTTTTTTGCACTTGTTTTGCTACCACCTCCCTCCCCCCTCCCCTTGGCAAACACGAATGCAACTCTACCATAATGGCAAATGCAACACTGGATTATTTTTCTGAGGTGAATTCTAAAAATTCTCAAACGGTGCACGCTGCGTATGCGCAATATGCATAAACCGTTAGAGTTGTGACTTGTGCTTACCATTTGAAACAGAAGTAATCCAATTTGGGGTATATCCATTATGTTTCCAGTTAGAAGGCGATGACTTTTTTTTGTGTTGTGTTTTGTTTATTTTTTGATTAACGGTTGCACTTTTTGTTAGCAGCTACAAATGGCTGCTGGGCAAATATTTGCATATCAAAGCAATTGTAAATATTGCGTATATGTGCATTTAAAATCTACAACAACAACAACAACAATACTAATAATAATAACACTTTCGAGGCACTCTACGGGGATCGCTGGTGGGCAGTGTGGACGATGTCAAAATACAATTACACAAGACTCTTGCCAATTGCGTGGCATTTTGGCAGTGAATTCAGATACTACTCAGATTCCGATTCAGATTCAGATTCCGATTCAGATTCAGATTCCGATTCAGATCAGGAATCAGATTTAACTATAATAAGCACACAGACACACACAAATACACTTTATGCGACACATATTTCACTTGTTACGCATTTTAATTAAATTTATTTATTACGACGAGGACGATGCGTTAGCCCGGCTAACTGTCAGTTGGTTTGGCTTTGAGCGCGGGGGGTGGTGGGTGTGAACGGGTTAGACGGCAGCAACGCGCGCGTTTCGACGCTGCGTTAACAATTACGTTTGGCGATTTGATTTTGTTTTTGTATTTGATTTTATTTTTTGGGGCGAAGGTTTTTTTTTTATATTTGTTGCTGCTGTGATCGAATGTGTTGCCCAGTTCGTTCGGAATTTGCGACCGTCCGTTACAGCAGTCAGATGAAGACTAAACGCAAGCGAACGCGTTATTTTTGCACACAGCAGTGCACTGAGACACACCGACACACACACACACACACACACTGACACACAGGCAAGCATTCACAGCGGCAGAGACACGCGCGCGGCCGCTCAAGTTCATGCTCTGAACTTCAAAGCTCAGTTACCTTCATGCACGTCGCTGTGCTTGTGTGTGTGAGCGCAAATGCGAGCGCTCGCAGATTGTCTGCGCGCGTGTGTGTGTGTGTGCCAAAGAGAGGCGACAACAGCGTCAGCCGCATGATTAACTTTTGCTTTTGCACATAAGAGAGCGCGCTCATTGCAATTGCAACGCAACGCTAAGAGAACAGCAAAAGAGAGCGTCAGTGTACAAAACCTTTTAATAGGCCTGCTTCAGAACATAACGAAAATGCATACAAAATATATAAAGCAACGTGTGAATAAACTTAAACGGCTTTTGTTTTTTATAAACTGCATGGAAACAAGCGTGCCTGGCATGGCTTTCATTTTTGGATTTAATATGAACATGCACATATATATATATACATATATATGAGTGAGGGTATCTATGTAGTCTTCAAAGAGGTCGGTATTTTGGGCAGGCCAAACTCATCCGTTTCAATGGTGCTCTGCAAATGGCAATAAATTTGTATTATTTAAACTGTTATTTGTTTAATTGTATTTGCATGCTGCTACCTTTCCGGGCTTAACACTATCGGCGCCTGGCTCTCTGTCTGGCGCTTCGGGAGCCTTAACAACATCGTCCAAGTAGCTAGAATCATCATCCAAGGCCATTTCATCGCCCAATGCATCCAGCTCGGCCTGCAGATCATCATCATCCACCTCGGGCATGCCGTAGGTGCGGCCCAGTGCCTCCTGCACCTCATCGGCCTGCTCCAACATGTCGGCCATGTCGTCTTGTATGTCCTACATAGATAACAGAGCGTGATAGGCTTTTAACATGTAAACAAACTGAAGAAACGGACCTCGATTTGATCGATATTGATTTTTTTGTATTCAGTTTTCATTTGCTTGACTCCATCCTTCATGGCGGCCACCGTGGCTTGAGTATCCTTGAGCGATTGGGCGGCATAGTTGGCCTGCTCCATGTTGAAAGACTGATTGCGCAGAGATTCGGCTTGTTGCTCGTAGCTGCAAAAAGACGCAATAAATATTTTGCTCTGGCTTGGAATTGATAGCAATTACGCCTTCTTTTGTTTGAGTACACGCAGCGCCCTTTGTTTAACTGAGTTTTTCGCTGGAGATTCGCGCATTTTGCTCATTTGTTCGCGGTATTTACGCAGTTCTGTCTCCAACTTCGCAATCTTCTCCTCAATATTTGCGGCCCGTGCGTCCACCTGTAATGGATATATTGATAGAGATAAAAGATTTTTGGAGATTCACACATCTACTTACGCCCGAAATGCAGTCATTTAGACTCGGTCCTGGCTCCTTGGGCTTTCCTCGTCCAAAAAGTCGGTTCATTTTGTGCTTTGCAGTTGTATTTTACAAAAACTTGAAGAACTTTAATCGAATTTTGTTTGATGACTAATTTTCTGCTTCTTGCTTAAGTTGTAAACATATGAGCAGTAATTTAGTATCGATAGGCAAAGTAAATATCGTTTGCAGAAAATATCGGAGCTGTTTGTCAGCCCTGGTACGCAACTCATACTAATCGCGCATAATATATAATATATGAAAGAGCTGTTACGAAAGTATTTTCGTTAAGTTGTCTTTTAAAATATATTTATAAAATATCAGCACATATTAGCAATAAAATATGTAAGCACTTTATGTAAATAAAATATATATTTAAAATCGATTAGCATACATCGCAAGTGCTTAACTGTTCGCCATCTCTAAGGAAAATCATAAACTATTAAACAGAGTTGTGCATTGTAGTTCAATTGAAGACACATGCTCAGTAGTTGTATTTTTGTATAGAGAGCGAACGCAATGTGCATCGTTTCCGTTTTTTTTTTTTTGCTGACATATGACTTGAGTTAACTTCGCTAACAAGAAAATTAATTAAGGAAACACAATAACATGACAGCTTAAGTGTAACAAACACAATTATTTAAACGAACCGAATGAGCGCGAATCAGAGAACAGGTTCTTTTGCTCGCTCGTTCGAACATATTGGAAGACAACTCTACTATAAAAGCAGGCAGATTGTTGCAGCATCCAGCAATATTTATTTAGAGCTAAGTTTGTGCGCAGCGCGTGAAGTGAAAAATGCAATGAAAATGCTTCAGGTGCAGTAGAGAGCACGACAAAATGGTTTTTGTGTTTATATTTGAATCGCTGATGAAATGAAAGTTGCAAATCTACCAAAATATATGTGCCCCAAATAAACCAGAGCAGCGCCGTAAAGTGCGTAATTAAATAATTGTCTGCTTTGCTGGTTTGTGCTTGTGTGTGTGACGGCATTCATTAAATTTGGCGAAAATTCAATATTTGCACAGCCGCCCAGCGCCGACGTCGTACGTGCGCGTCCAATTGACGTCACAGCCGCTGCGCGTCAGCTGTTAAAGTGAGACCCCCTCCCCCTCCCTCCAGCCAACAACCATGCTGCAGCTTGTTGCAAGCAAGTGAACAATTCCGTTAAACAATATGGATAGCGCCATGTATTATAAATCTCTGCGCGACAGCGCTGCCGATGCCGCAAAGGCGGTCGTCACAGAGGCCGCTGTCGTCGTCAGCAGCAGCAGCGCCGCAACGCCACGCGTCGAGGATGGCGGCGTCTCCATGGACAACTTCTACCCGGCTTTGGTGCAGTGCTTTGGCATTATCATATGCGGGTAAGTCAAGGCCTATCGCACATGCCGCCCACGCACATTTGGTTGAGTTCTATGAAAATGGGGTTCACGCTTTGCACCTTGACCTATGACTGACATCTGCGTGGGCTTTGTTCCTGTTCGTTATCAGGCTATGTGCTCTCGGTTCTTGTTAGTTTTTGCTGCTGTCCAAATTGGCTTTGGTGGTTTGTGGTTTGTCATTGTTTATTTGTCACGCGCTCGTTCAATGACCGGTTTAGAGTGCTAATTGATGCCGATATTTAATTTCCTTGATTTATGAGCAATGTGCAGCAAAAAGAGATATTTTGAGCACTCACAAAATAAGTGTAATTAACAAGAGTGCCCTATTTGGCAATGCACGACTGGGACATACCCAGCGCTGAGCTGGCGATAACATTCTGCTAGACACACATAAACGCACATACACACACAAACGCGCACGCAACTGTAATTTCTCTTCCCCTTAAACGCAATCTATGCATGGGAAATTTGCTCTTCGATCCATATGAAATTTTTTGGCATTTTTATATAAAAAGTTCTGTATGAAGGGTAAATAAAGAATATTCTTCTCGATATTTGTTGTGGTTTTTTACTTGCAATTTCTGCTTGGTAATCTTTTTGTTTAAAATTCATATTTTATGTGGGTTTTTTATACCGTGTTTTGATTTATGCATTACATTTACCCCTTAGTCATACAGGTCGTTGGCACATTGAATGGATATTCCCTTCCGTTGCATATTGCATGCAAATGAGTCAGCAAATTGAGAGTTTGCATTTCTATCACATGCCAATTTAATATTAGAACTTTTGTTCGCTACTTTTTAAACAGCAGCAATTTAATGTCACCCACGTTTTTTTTATCAAGTGTTTGCGTTATTAATTGCCTCAAATCTGGGCCATAAATCGTTAGCAATTTTTGAGCGCAGACAAGCGTGAAGCGTTAAAATTGCTGTCAACTTTTAAATGCCCGTCTAAAATCAAATGGAATTATGCAAATAAACAACAATTACAATGCACAAACAGCAACAAAAACAATATCGAAAGAAAAAAACCTTAATACTAGCGCAATTTCCATGCTACACTAAAGGCTATTGCAAAATATTCGCGCTTAATTAGTAATTACAATAAGCGAAAGTAAAACGTTTAGAGAGTGCGATAAAAATATAAACAAACACACACACACACGCACACATTTAAACAGTTACAATTGACCTTGCAACGTTGCCAGTAAACAAAATCGATCAACTTCGATTGATGCAATGTCTAACAATTATGTAATCGACAATCGACTGACAATGCAATTACGTATGTATATATACATGCATATATTTGTTTAAATATACATACGTACATGGATACAGTGATAATTCGATTTAAGCAATTATCCATTTGGGAGATATTCCTAAAAGACAACTGATAGAATTTTAAATATTTTGTTTGCTCTCTTGACTGCTTTATTCGTTTTTGAAGCGCTTTTCAATACTGGCTCTGTGTATGGAGAAATATATTGCTAAGGGAGGCCTGATAAGAATTTAAATATTGCGATTGTAATCTTGAATGTTTAATTCTCTTTAAGAGCTTTATAACAATAACTTTCTGTAATTTTCAATACTGACCTTGTGTAAGGAGAAAAATGTTCTTGGGTGATGCCAGATAAGAATTCAATTTAATCATTCGAATGCATTCATGAATTTTTAAATCTTTTTGAAAGCTTTATAACACTTACTTTGCAAAACGACAGATATTTTACACTATAATTTAAATATTACGTTTGGTTGACTCTGTGAGACTTTTTTAAAGCGTTTTTAACACTGAAACAAGATGTATAGTCTTAAAATACATGTGATACAATGTGGCGATTGTATTCTTGGCTGTCCTAAAGCGCTTAACAACACTGGCTACAAAATATGTGGGAAAGAATATAAATGTTGCAATATGCTATTTGTTTTTGGGACAGTTTTCAACACTGAATTAGCGAAAGAGAAGGCTATATAGATATATATCTAGTAGTCTGATAAATAAATATGTCCTAAAGCGCTTCACAACACTGGCTAAAATATATGTGGGAAAGAATATAACGGTTGCAATGGGCCTATATGTATTTTGTTTTTAGAATGGTTTTCAACACTGACTTTGTGAAACAGAGGTCTATATAGATACATATCTAGATGTCTGATTAAGAAATAAATGTGGCGATTGCATTTTTGAATCTAGTTACTTTTACGTGTTTTTCAACAATACAATAGTTAACAAAACTGGCTTTGTAAAAGGCGTTCGCACTCTTGAATGCTTAATTTATTTCTTGAGGCACTTTTCAACACTGGCTTTGTGAATGACAGAGATGATATAGGAAGATAACTAGTTGTCTGATAAAAACTAAAATATGGCGAACGTAGTTCCGACTGTTTGTTTTTATTGTAGCGTTTTTCAACACTGATCTTGTAAAACAACTGACAAAAACAAAATGAAACCAATTGAATATTGAAATTGATTTCCACTTGACAACTTTTTTGCTTTAGGCACTATTATGTGATGATATTTGATATTGATTATAAATAATAATATGAATAAATAAGTATTTGACTTAACAGATAAAGTTACGTTCAAAGAGAAAGGAATTTCCTAGACAGATAAGAGCATTGTTTGTATTGGATTTGCTACTGAATTCAGTTGATAACTTTACTTGAAAAGTTCAAAATCAAATTTTTTTTAACTATTAAGATAAAGATTGAAACTAATTAAAGTTAAAAATTTCCCTAAATTTGTTTTTTATTAAAATATTTTAATGAAATATTTCTACTAAAATGTTTATCATTAAAAATAGTTTTTAAATCATATTTGGACCTGTTTAAAATAGTTTTCTAATTATTTGAATTTTACTATTTCCCACTTTAAACGATTTACAAAAGCGATTAGCCGCTTAATTGAGTGCTGACTATGCTTATGATTACATATATTTACATTAGTTCATGTAAGTATTTTTTCGCTTAAATGCATGCTCAGCTGTTTTAAATGCTGATAGATGCAACGCGCTGCTGTCTTATAAACAATTTCAGTTTGTATTTGCGTAACTGTTCCATCGAGCAATTAAACAACAATCATTTATTTTGCCATAATGCTCTGTTGTTCTGTTCTGTTTTGTTCCGTTCCGTTCCGTTGCGAGATCGGGCAACGTGAATTAAAATGATATTTTGATTTTGCGAACGATTGCAATTAAAGTTACATGCACCGCTTTAATTCGTTGTCTAAAACAATTAAAAGAACTGCATAACTTTTATTGTAATTATGTAAGGGCGAACCAGCTACGACTGGCTACCGAATTGCCCATACTCATCCAGCAATTGGCATAAATAAGTCAATTTGGAATGTTTAGCATTTTATTGAGTCTAGGAAATACCCCAAGTACATTTAGCATAGTAGGTGGTGAAAACAACAAACAATTTAATCTGCACAGCTGTGTTTTTTACTCGGATTGTTTACCCATGCGTGTGCACCTATAGCTATGTACATATATACATATATATATATATATATATACGTAGAGCAATCTGTGGTCTGGCTGCATAATTCAACCTATTGACCAGGCACGTGACGTGCCTCTCACAACAGAGATCACATGCCTTTCTGTCCAATGGGAAGGCATCGAGACAATTGCGGAACGCGCAAATTAGATTGAAATTATTTGCGCAAATGCAGATTGTTGTTGACTCTTTGGCAACTGACCACAATAAAAGAGGAAATTTCGAACTAAACTTCCGTTAATTAAAGTGTATTTGAATTTCGACTATTGTCTAATTATATTTCATGCTTGTTTGTACAACAGATACAGTTGTTCACTTGTTATCAGCCAACACAGCGACAAACCAAAAACAAACTACGCACAACAGTTGTGACAAATTCTCAAAACTTGTTTCAAACACGTGAAACTCGCGATAGAACATCTAGAAATTGACACAGAACAGCAGTTCAATTATTTTGTGAAGATATTTGGGGCATATCTATAAAAATACAAGTTGCTAAAATTAAACAAAACAAGCAAGAAAGGTTATCATTCAGTAAACCGAAGCATTAATACCCTCGCAGACATTTTTACACATATGAGATGAGTAAAGCTCGTAAATGCCGAGCTTAGTGAAATTATCTTGAATAACAGCATTTTTTGTCATACAAAAACTCATTTTCCAACCGATTATTCATATAGAGCTATATAATATAGCTGTGCGAATCTTGATAAGCTGTGGCTCATATATAGTTTGCTCAAGATATCCTATATAGACAAATAAGAGTTCTCTAGACGGGATGACCGACTAGCGGATACCCTAAATCTTCTTTACCACCACCAAATGCATTTCGCGCTACAAAACGAAAGCTATCAAATAAAAGATGCTTGATCTTTATATACTATTATAGAAACTACATGAAACTATTGATGCGGATCAAGAATATATAAATTTTATGGGGTCGGAGATACTTACTTCTGTTACATACATTTGCACGAATGAAAAGAATCAACTCGGCTGTAGATGCTAATCAAGAATATACATATGTATATACTTTATGAGGTCGATGATGTCTTCTTGTGTGCGTTACACGAATCATGACACAATTATAATACTATTTACAAGGGTATACAACAATTAAAACGATTAAGCGTGCACTAGTGGGAAATGCCCGATTAGGAGCCACCCTAAACTCAGCATTAAGCTGCCGTTTCCTTCTATACATTAATAAACAAAACAAACACGTCTTATCTTTCCGTTATCTATATGTAAGCTTTCAGAAATGAATTCCTGGTAAACTTCGGTACTTATAGTCCGATCCGTTTGAAATGTACAAGGCATAAATATGGCATGCAAAAGTGTGCGAATACCAAAGCGCAAGGCTTGGCCTATAAAAGTGCGAGTTGTGTTTGCCATTTTGGGATCAATGACTGGAGGTATCTAAAAAGGAAAATATTCTTAATCTGTAATCCAAAGCTGTCCTAATCTGAAATATCCCATACTCAACTCTAAAGCATACAAAATGCATTGTGAAATAACATCTACCTGATCGTTGTAAAAGTACCGGGCTTTAAAGATGGGCTTAAAATATGTTTTTAATGCCAAAAAGCAGGAAGTCTCGTCAGTTTAACGGGCTTATACACACACCATCATGTCTTAATCGAATCAGCTGTCGGAAATGCCCGTACCTGCCTGTTACAACTGCAATATACCCTGTTTTTTTCGACTGCTCTGTCATTTGGCGAAGTACAAAAAGTTGCGCAGTTTATACAAAAAAAAAAACAGAACTTTTTGTGCTTCACACCAAAAGTAAAATAAACCAGACAAGATAAGTACGTGAGGGCCTCATAAATCATCCATCAAACGTTGTCATTGCTGAGGTCAGGTTTTTTTTATTTGCTTTTGGGGGGGAAGTACTCCAGTTAGCCGGGGAACGAGCTCTTCGGAGGCTGTTGCATATTTATTTTTGAATATTGGGCGGAACAAGCACAAACGCAATAATAACAAGATTTTGAAATGCAAAAACTGGTTGTTAGGTTTTTTTATTATTATTATTGTTATTAAAACTTTTGTTGTGACAAGATCACGTGTTGCTTTTGTTGCTGCTGTTGCATGTCAACGCCTAACTGCAGGTTGTTGTTTTATGGAAATGTTTTAAATTGGAAAGTTCCGCATATAAAAAATATATATATTTAAATACACGCACAATTTCAGCCAGACGGAGTGGAGGGGTGTGTCCTAAACGGAATCAATTTTATGATAAATATTTATCTTGTTTTCTTTCACGTTGCAGCTATATAGCCGGTCGATTTAAGATAATCAGCAATGCGGAAACTAAAGGATTGGCCACATTTGTGGGCACCTTTGCCCTGCCCTCGCTCATATTTCTGTCGCTGGTGGAGCTCAATTGGCGCGCGGTCAACTGGACCTTTATGCTGGCCATGCTCATCTCCAAGGCGATTGTCTTCTTCGCCGTGCTCATCATTTGCCTGCTGGTGGCGCGACCCCTGAACTATGCCCGCGCCGGCCTGATGGCCATTTTTTGCACGCAGAGCAACGACTTTGCCATTGGCTATCCCATAGGTAAGCCGAATCCTATTTATTGTAATTCACATCTAAACGCATTCGATTTGATTTTAGTTATGGCTCTCTATAAGGATGTGCATCCGGAATATGCCTCATATTTGTATCTGATGGCGCCCATTTCGTTGGCAATACTCAATCCCATTGGCTTGGTCCTCATGGAGATTAGCAAGATTATCAAGAACAAGGAGGAGGTCAGCCGCAATCCGCCGCTCTGCCCGGAAACCTGCCCCGCCGAGCAGCTGAGCAAGCAGCGACGTTGCCTCGGCGAGAACACAATACTCGTCTGGAACACAGTCAAATCGCTGTTCTTCAATCCCTTGCTGCTGATGACACTGCTCGGCGTTGGAGCCGGCTTTCTGTTTCCCAAGGGACTGCCCGAGATGGTGGCCAGTGTGCTGCGCGTCTTTGGCCAGAGCTTCTCGGCCACGGCGCTCTTTCTGCTCGGCCTCAAGATTGTCGGCGGCGGCACGGGCGCAGAACGCAAAACCATGGGCATGGGCCTGCTGCTGCCCAGCGTGCTCATCTTGGTCAAGATGTGAGTTGTTAACAAATCAGCAAATGTACCTAACATAATTAAAAACTGTCTTCTTATAGCTTGGTGCTGCCGCTGGTCTGTCGCCAGACTGTCAACATCATACAGGCTGGAGCGAACTTCAATGATACCACGGAGCTGAGCACCTTTGGCTTTCTCTATGGCACTTTTCCGGCGGCGCCCGGCGCCTTTGTCATTGCCACGCAGTACAACGTGGAAGTGGAACTGGTGGGCAGCATTTAAAACTAAATACCTCAAAGAAAACAAATTAACTTGTTATATATTTTACAGATTGCTCGCAGCATGGTTTTATGCACGTTTATCTCGGCGCCGCTTATGTTCATATCTGCCAAGATGATATCGTTGACCAATTTGAAGCCCTTGGACTATTTGCACGAGCTGGACGCGTTCTCCTTTGACATAAGTGTTGCGGGCGCCGCAGCCTGCTGCTGGATGCTGGCCCTGTTGATTGTGACCAAACGCTTTAAGCGCATGCCGCAGCGCATAACAGCCTGCCTGGTGCTGTCCCAGGTGAGGCGTCTGCAGCCAATGCCAACTCAATGGAACGTATTTAAAACAAGTTTTATTTTTTCTCAGCTAATGTGCTGCATTGGCGTCATACTCTGGTCAAAGCTGGACCATGTGGAGCGCTGGCCTCTGTACTTGCAATTCTTTCTGTTCAACATTGGCACCTACAGCTCGCGCTTGTGGACGGCCCTTCTGGCCATTACGCTGCTCTTTCTGCAGTGTCGCAGCCTGTGCTTTGTTCTAAAGCTGTGGCCCTATATGGTAATGTCTTTGACTTTAACAAATGATGCACAGTTGTTAACTGATTTATATTTGTTTAGCTGGTCTTTGCCTGGGGCGTGCCGGCGCTAATTTCCGGCCTGCTGATTGCCTTCGACTCAAAATCCATGCCCAGCGAGAAACAGAATCCCAGCTTTCAATATGGCAATGCGCAGGCGGCTATTGCAGTTTTTCTGCTAGTCATGTGCTTCATAGGTGCGTATTTACTCTGCTATATTTAACTTAAATAACAGTCTGATGATAATAATCAAGAATTTGACGCGTTATGACAGCTTGACATGCAGCTACGCGTGGCAAGCTTACAATGATGCACCCAAAGTTTTCAATCTGAAATCAAATTTGGCATAACAAAGTTTTCCTTGGTTTTTCGAAAGCTAATATATTTGCTTTTACAGTTACCGTGGGCTGCCTCGTGCTGCATCAGCGCTACAAGAAGCGCTATGAAAAGTACCTGAACTATTCGCGTGATTTATCCAATCCGGATTCGGGTATGCAGTCTTCTCTTTTTGTTTTCGTTGACAGCTTCTTAATTTATCTTCTATCTCTAGCATCCGATTTGCAATCGGCTGTTTCGACGGCCAATTTGTTAGCCAACACGGATCGTTCCTCGCTCAGGCAGAGCGTGCGCACGACTTCATACTCCTCCTCGTCCGATGATGATGAAATGATAACCACGACTGTTGTGCCGGAGAACGTAGTCAACGGTGGCTGCAATTCGGGCAGCGGCAATTGTTGTTCCACCTCAACGGTGACCACGCCCACAACAACATCTACCGTGGTTATGGATATAGAGGATTTATTAAGTCGCAGTAGACAACGCAACGTTATGAAAGATTTGGATAAAATTGATAGCGCGCCCGCAACTGAAACGTAAGTTTGCTTTATATCGGAGTCAGCTGTTTGATGTTGGTTTTGTTTTCTTTCGTTTGTTGCAGCCACATGTGCAGCAGTTCGTACAACTGCGGCCCGAGCACCTCGCGTCAGAGCTGCCAGAATATCATAGAACGTTACGAGGAGCAGACGCGCAGCGGGCTGGAGCCACTGGAGCATACGAGCGACTCCGATGAGCATCAAACACTGAAGCACACAATCCTATTAATCATATTGCTTTGCTCGATGTTTGTTGGCCTGGCCGTGTCCATTTGGACGCTGGTCATGGAGGGCATGTCGGGCATCTATCTGGAATTGAGTTTTCTCGATGCGTTCCTCAACTTTGGACAGGGTTTGATTGTGCTGGCTGTGTTTATCAGTGACACGGGCGAGCTGCTGATGCCGCTAATCAAGTTCTGGCGCAAAATATGGTTAGTCTTGACATAAATAAAAAATTTTAAACAGTTATTAACGACATGCTCTTTAGGTATGGCGCCAATGTCGTCAGCTTGCCCCACTGGTCGAATCTGCGTCCCGAAACCAAACAAATATGCGAGCAATTTCGCAATCATCACTTGGAGAACTGCAAAAAGGATATTGCCAAGGACAGACGGTGAGTGTTGGAATTATTCCTCGATTTCCTTATAATTTAATTATAATTTTCTTCTGCCCATTCCGCTCAACAGATGGCGCATTCGTGTCTATCGCAAGGTGTTCTATGGCAGCGAATTTGTCAGCTGGCTTATTGAGGTGGGCCTCTCCAAGGATCGCATGGAGGCCGTGCACTATGCACGTCATCTTGTTGACGGTCGTGTTCTGCGACACATTAACAATGTTTATCATTTCGAGGATAAACAATTGCTTTATAATTTCTGCAGTCGCATCTAGGCGACAAAATGTGGAAAATGCAACGACGCCAAATTTTAGTTCGTTTATTTGTTTATTATGATTTAAGTGAGAATCTTGTAATTTGTGTGCTGTGATTGTACGCTGGGGGGTTAGCACAACACTCTCGCCCACACACACACACACACACATCCGCACACACTTGTACCAACAGCCAAGTATACAGTGTGTGTGCGTGTGTGTTTGTCTGTGTTTGTGTATAGGAAATTTTGTTTAATGTCTATTTATACAAACGATTAATTTGCTTTGACATTTGTTTACACAATAAGTAGTTAGTTAATTTAGTAGCTAAAGTTTTGAGCTATAGTGCAATAGTCTAGATCATAAGCAAATAACCAAAATCACTTGCAAAATAACGAAGAAGCTTCTGTGTCACAAGCTAACGACATAAATACTGTGCATAAAACGTGTGAAACCATATACAAATTTATAATTAAAAACAAATGCATATATATCCTATCTTGTATGCGGAATACATACACGCAAATATATCGATATATATGTATATATACTAAAATATATACCTCATGCCAAAAGGCGCCAAAAACAAAAATTTACAAATGCATTTGTGTCGCCTCCGTGTTTTTCAATTTGTGGCATTTTGTTTTCAGCTCCAGTTTGTTTAGGCGCGCTTTTAAATCATTTGCATTTCACACAGATACATTTATGCACAAACATGTATACAAAAATATATACACTCTGTTTATCTATAGTTATATCTACATTTTGTGGGCCCATGTCATCATTTTTTTTTTTTTTGTATTTTGCCCGTTTTGGTTTTGCACGCGTTTAACAATTTGCGGCTGCGTGCTTGTAATTCCAATTGGCTTTAATTCCGGCCCGCTTTAATGGGCGCGATACTTTGCTTTGGGAGGCTCTATTGATAAAATGTTAATTGTAAGAGACAAGCGACTTATCGAGCTATTAAAATGCCGCTGATGATGCCCAATGTTTTGATATTAAAAACTTGGTAATGCTTTCTTGTGTGCTTTTTATTTTAATTTTGGCTACGCGCCTTTCTGAGATGCCTTCCCCCTGGCCAAGTATCGCAGTAGCGCAATACAATTAAAATTCTTATTTATTTGTTATGCTAAATAGTCGCCAATGTAAAGCAATGTGTGTGTGCCGCCAAACTGCTTCGCCTGGACACGATCCAATGTGTGTCCAATTGTTGCTGCAGCTTCCGTTTGCTAATTTATTCACGGCTGCAGTTTGCATGCGTTTCACGTCACAGTATGCATTCGGCATAAACAACAACAACTGCAGCTGGATGACATTGATGCATGACGACCAAGCCAATGCCCAGGCCAGCCCAGCCCAGCACAGTCCAGAGTTTCTCGAAGCTCGCAGAGCTGCGAATTTTTTCTACGAAATTCAGCATCTAACTGCAAGTTGTCAGCGCTTTCTTAAGAAAACATTTTCAATAGAAGTCAGCCATAGGATGTTTTGAGGAATTATGGTTTTCCTGTATTATATAGTTTCGATTGGGACTATCCCAATCAGTCATAAGCGTACCATGTTATCAGTCTCTGATATCTGCGGACTCATAAATTATACGATATGTCGCTGTGACAATCAAAGCAAATAAGTAGAGGAAAGAAATCAATTGCATTGCCCTAGACATTAACTTGACCCTGAAAAATAAATTGCTGTGGATATAGACTTAAATATTGTTATTTATTTGTCTATGTAGAGCAAAGTAATGAAAATTGTCGGCTATACGGTCTGACCTTTAGTTTTAGCCCGGTTGGAAGACTTGGTTCCTATTATATTTTTAGTCGAAGTTGGGATGCATTTCTATGGCTTGAGTCAGTCTCAATATCTAGAGCCCGATTTCTAGTATATATATTTTTTTGACCAAAACGATTCCTCCCAAAATTTGTTAATAAAGTTAGGGCATAAACGCTTCTGCAAGCTTTTACTCCCAACTCTTGCGATTCTTATTTGTCAGTAGAGAATGTTGCAAGTTGTATCTTATTTACAGACCAAAAAGTTGGGCACGTGAACTGAGTGTGGACAGCTTGTGAGTCAGTAATTTTATAAAGCAATCATATTTTTCATTTAAACAGAAATTTACGTTATCAGCACTTCCTATATGATTTCGCATCTACCTAAACTTTATAACCCGGGGTATTACAAAAGCAATTTGTGTTATATAAAGACAATAATTCAATATCTTTGTTTGAGCGGAATTAGGAGCTATATCTTATTGCACTTGGATTGAATATAGTGCAAAGTGCTTGTCAATTATTAGAGAGACGAAATTCTGGGCCAGACTGGAGGCGAATCGACTGTCAACCATTAATCAGGCACTTTAGGGAGTCAACTAGTCGGGATGGGGCCGCGCGTAAATGAATGAAAAGGGCCAGCAAATAATACGTTATTATTTATGAATTTAATTTTGCAAACAACCGCCGCTTGCTGTGCGAGTGCGATTGTGTGTGTGTGTGTGTGTGTGTGTGTGTGTGTGTGTGTGTGTGTGTGTGTGTGTGTGTGTGTGTGTGTGTGTGTGTGTGTGTGTGTGTGAGGGGTTCAGAGGTCACTCAACCTGCTGCTGCAGCCACGCAAGCTGCCAAAAAAGTCATTTTTATGTGCCCCAAAAAGAGCCGACAAAATATGACTTTGGCAAAAGGAATTGAATTTCTTCCTCTTTATTTGTTTCATTTCTTTTTTTTTTGGAGGGAGGGGGGGGGCGACACAATTAACCGAGCGGCACTAGGTTATCAAGGGATACAAATACAAATTCCCCGAAATCTATTAGTCAAACACATTCTTTGTCCGAGTCACAGTCGGCATGTTTCGTGTTTGGGCTTTGTTTTGTGCTTTGCCTGGAGCCAATTGGCCTAAAAATAGTCGCCTGTGGTTTTCCATGGCCCTGGCGCTGCATGACGCTCCTGTTGGGTCGATTGGGCGTCCAGGACTGCGTCAGCATCCGTCGGCTCATGAATTTATTGGCCACAGACTGGCCACAGTTGATTCCGGGATAATGTATGTGTGTGTTAATCGACAATATATTAAATACATATTGCGCATACGCCGCATTGTCCCGAAATTGGACACGCATACACACAGAGGCAGGCTGCCGACGTCGCAGCTGGCGTCGACGTCGCTGTTAGCAGCGGCGTCTTGGTGCTCACTTCCGTTTCGCTTTACGGATAATATCGCATTTAGAATGCATTTCGTATGCGCCTCTTTGATCTTAACTCAACCATTTCGCGCAGCGGCCATTGCGATTATTGTGTGTGCATGTTGACTGTTTGCGTTAATTGTTAATTTAGCCGATTGCATTCTTAAATGTGCCAAAATCTCGAGTCAAAAGCCGCACACGAACGTTTTGCAAAAACAAAACATTTTAATTGTTAATTGTTGAGAGGCGCAAAATAAATAGCTAATGGAAAACAAATTATAAAAGTCAAACTGCGAGCTGACTGAAACTGAAACTTACACCGCATTGCAAATACTCTATTCATTTTGATTTATTTGAAATCAGAGAAAGAAGTTAATATTTTTTAAATGCTGTGAGATATTTAACGACTTCAGCTAGTCAAGTTGGGGTCGCTTTTATGCCCCATTATTTATAGCTGTTATTCTGGTAGACTCGATTAACTGCGGGAATTTACAATGCAACCAGCCGTACATCCAGTATCAGTAGCCCGTGGGATCTATCAACAGTCGGACCAGCTGCCAATCTGTCTCTCGCTGTTGTTAGGGCTTTTCAATTATATTTATAGGGTATTCAAACATCAACAAGCAAGAATATTGCAGTCGGTTATTACTGACTGTTTAATACACGTTCACAGTCCATTATACAGGTCACATTTATTTGGAGCTGTCGATTCCTATCATATCCCACGCCCCTAGTGAATGTTTTCATGTCGATTTTTGGAGGCGCTCATCGAGTCCTTGTTCCTAATTTCGACATTCTAGCTTTAATAGTTTAAGAGGTATAAATGTTCTATATTTTCCCATGCTTAACAACTTAACGAATACACGTATTTCAGCGATTTTCCACTCGCGTCTGTGGAATATGGGCGGAACACGCACACGTGAAAGTTTTTTTGTATACCATCCAATCGATATTAAATTCATTTTCCAAGAACATGGTGAATAATCATTGGAAACATGTTTCACCTCCTCTTGAATAAAAAATGCGGGTCAAAGGTTGGTTTACATAAGCGAAAGTGAAACCTTCTGCTTGATTGGCATTTGCTCTACGCTGTTCAGGAATAAATACGTACCTCAACGATTTTTAAAGACATTCCTTAGGGCGGAAAACTTCGAATGGGCCTTTTTCCTTTTATTCCGATTGAATTAGAATACATTTAATTTCTTACGGTCGGGAAATGGGTGAAAATGAAATGTCTTGAATTTGAGGAAAATAAACTTAGCCCGCGCATATACTAAGTAATACTCAAGTATATGCATATACCAAGTATCAAGTCCCCAAGATGGACAAAACCAATATACTTCTGCTCACTTTTGTGAATAGGGTATACAAATCGGCTAGTTATTGCGACCGCACACGCTCTTGCTGCCACAGTCAACGTTGACGCTGACGTTAACGCTGGCGTTCGGCACTGGCTGCGCATTTTAAATGGGCGGCATGAGGAGCAGGGGTGCGACCACCAGCAGCGGCAGCAGCGGCGACGGCGGCGGCAAAGTTGTTTCATCAACCAAAATTGCCGAGCAGCTCCGAAGTCGGCGTGTGCCAACTGTTGAGCGTTGTTATCGTCGCCGTCGTCGTCGTAGTCGTCGGCCCGGCAAGGAACTTTGGCTGTCATTCCCACCCACCAGCAGCAGAGGCAGCGGCAGAGGCAGCGGCAGCGGCAGCGCAGTCAGCGTCATTGTCATCATCGTAGGCTGGCTATCGGTTCGTCATTCTAAATCGACTGCTCGCTGCAGACGGTGCACGGCACGGATTATCTCGGAGACGTTGCAACGTAGTGTATGCCTGTGTTTGTGTGTGTGCTCCAAGAATCGCGCGTGCGTAACTGGCAAAATATATATTTACGGCTAATGCCAAAGCCAATTGCTGAACTGCTTAATGTTAAATTAAGTGGCCGAAAACGCGTTAATCAACCGATCGAAACTAGTTTCCAGCTGTTGCACGAACGGACAGCAGCAGAGTGGCAACAAAAACAACAACAACTAAAGTTGACCAATTCAAAAAGAGCAATAATAAATTAAATAAATTGTTGTGGCGTGTGTGCCAAGACATTTTCACTGGAAAACTTCAAAGACGCAACAGACGCCGCAGAGATGTCTATCGCCAACAATGCCACAACGCCTGCGGGCCAACTGTTGCAAGTGGCCACCGAATTGGCCACAAATAGCTCAGCAAATGATTTGTACAAGAATCGCCAGCGTTTGTTAGGTAGCATGATTGTCATGGGTATCGGTGTGCTGGGCAATTTTCTGGCATTGATTATTTTGGCGCGTAAAAAGCATAACAAAAACAGCAAATACACGTTCATGTTGCGGTAAGTTTAACAATTAACAAAATGCGCAAATGCATATGTATGTACACACCAATACACACACTCATACACACACACACACAGGTGCTACTGTGTCTAGCAATAGTTGTCACACGCATAGCTGTGCTCCCTGGGTTCATGGCAGTTGAGGTTTGTTCAACTTGCTGGATATTGTGCGGGTCCACTTTGCATTTTAGTGGAGCACACGCGAGCTTTGTGCTCCCAAAAATCAAACGTAAATACGAGGGGTTGCCTTTGATATTATGCAGCATTTTTTTTTTTAAATTTTTTTATTAATTTTTGTAATTCATTTTTATTACCATTATTACTTTTATTAAATTTTGTATACTTTAATTTTTTTTATATTTTATTTTTATTATTATATCCCCATTTTAGTTTCAGTTTTGTTATTATAGTTATTGTAATTATTGTTATTATTATATTATAATTATTATTATATTGTTATTGTTGTTATTATCAGTATTATTGTCATTATCATTAATTACTTATTATTTATTTGTTCATTATTTTCATTATTACTACTACTGCTATTAACTTTTGTATTAATTTCTATATTTATTATAATATTATTGTTATAAGCAATATGCTTATTATTATTACTATCAATATTATCACTATCATCATCAATATTATTGTCAATTATATGATTGTTATTATCAACATTTTGTTTAATATTACTATCAAAATTATTATTATTGGTTTCATTATGCGAAAACATTTCCGACGTGGAGATAGTCCTAATGTCGTGAATTTTTAATGGGTTCAAGACCAAAATATCACAATGCCAAGGCAATGTGAGATTCACAAGGCATTTTTCCCTCAGCCCATCATAAATTTTTTTTATATTACTAATGTCATCATAATTACCGCTTCTATTATTATCATTATCTGATTTAAACCTCGTTATTCACTTGTCATCTATCTATCTGCCTTTAATTTAAAATTTCTTTTGTGAAAAATTAAAAATTTAATATATATATATATGCAAATGGCTTTACACAAAAATACACCTGGTTCTCTATGATGTTCAATACATTTCTGCATGCGCTCGAAGTACATTTTGGGAATCGATTATTAAACATTATACCATTTTCTTTTGATGTTCTGGACCCTTTTAATACCCTGATACGATAAAGATTAATTGGCATGGCAAATGTTTTATAAATCAACTACTGCACTATTGTATTCCCTATAGCAGCGTTTCACTGTGGCTAAATGTGGTGCTTGATTGCCAAAAATAAAATAAATAAATTAATCGATGCACTCTGCTCTTGATAATCCCTGCCAAAATCCGTTATTAAATATTGCACAAAAATTTTCTCGAATTCATTTCATTTTTGGCATGATGCATTGTTGAGGCATTTTTTTGTGCTCGTGTATCAAATGCTACTTAATAAATTCTAGAAAATTTCACATTTTTCAATTAACATGTGAAATCCTAACCGTTAGAGCACATTATTAAAGACAGCCCTCGTATTCAATTACATTTGCATATCTTATCTAAATATATACATTTGCCCTGACCAAACGGCATTTGATTTAGTTTTATCGGGAGCCACGCAACACTTGTGGCAACCACTTGAATATATATTTTTACATATATATTTTTTGGATACAGCCTTTTATGACATTTTTTTCGGCATTTTCCATCAAAAGGAGGCCACAGGCTGAGCCGGCATCAATTTACGCCTTGAACATAATTTGTTCAAATCCGTAAAGTGCCTACAAACAGCAATTTGAGCCATCGACCAAATTATCCGGGCTGTGCGCGCGTGTGTGTGTGCTCAAGGGACATAATAATGTAACCGCTTTGATCTCAGCTTGATTTGATTGATGAACTTGTGCGCTCAGTTTGACACTTGACGCCAAAATAATTATATATTCGCATATAGAGGCTCTCGAGACTGTGCCTAAATCGGGTCCTAAATGAAAGCGTGTGTGAACACATCGTACATATCGTACATATGTTTTATGAACACGCTCTTCCGCTGTTCGAATGATATACTCTTCCAGAGGGCATCACAACTTTGTCACTTAACGTGTAATTGCGGAGAGTTACAAATATATAATTGATAGATATATAGCCATTCAGACTCGTTTTACTGTTGACAGCGGGTATACGGATCGGACCACTATATCGAGTTGCAGTAATAGTCATTTCTTAGATAAGTCGGAAACTAAGATATTTTTGGGAAAAATTCTTTTTGGTTTTCAAAACATTTTAACCAAAGATTCAGTGCTCTATAGAAAGAAGCTAAATCTTATCACCATCGGACTACTTTATCATATAGTTGCCATAGGAATGGATCGGTCAAGGATCAAGTTTTTTTATCAAAAACATTGTTTTTTTAAAAATCTCAACCTAACTTGGCATACAGGAATTCTACAACGTTCCATACATCTGAGTAAAATCTATTTATTATCGGACTACTAGCTTATATAGTTGAAATCTAAGTTATATTTTCCAACAAATTTTTACCAAATTTGGTAAAATATACATATGTTTCACTATGCTCAGTGCATGAAAGCAATATCTTATATCATATAGCTACCATAGGAAGGATCGGTCAAAAATAAAGTCCTTGGATAAACAACTTTTTTGTTTATATGAATACCTTAACTAAACTTTTCATACACAAATCTTTCCATTCTTCTTACATAAGAGCGAAATCTAATTAACATCGAAGCCGAGTTTTTGTATGGATACATTTTCTCTTTTTCGAGTAATCTGAACCAAATTTAACAATTTCGAGTTTCACAATTCTTTTCGCACAACCATAAACGCCATGTCTGCCAGAGTATTCAGCTTTCGGCGTGCCAAGGACAGTCTCTTTTTCTTGTTGTAAGCAAAAATTTCTCAAATATTTCAGTTTTTCAATAAAATAACAACTGACGCGCGCCCTAATGCAAAATATTGTGTACACACAAAAAGTTTACAGCCCACCATAAATCGCATTTGTAATTAAAATTTGTGACTATATCTGCATCGATATATACAGTTCGTGTTCGAATATGGCTGCGGTCAATCTTGAGTTCAGCAAATACTGTCGGAATGTTAGTTTTGCCATCCATTGCCCCTTATTGTAATCTACACATCTATTCGATTTTTTTTCCCGCTCTGTCCGTGAGCTGAAAACAATTATTCATAGCAGAGACAAATGATTTTCTTATGTGACAAAATTGACGTTTTCTTTTTTGTTGGTTCTGGAAAAAGAAAAATGTGCCTTCGCGATGACAGACGGAGAACTTGTTGTCTATCTGAATGTTCGCAAGAGATTTCTGGGAGAATTGCAACGAATGTGAAATGCTCTGAAGATTTTTTTTTGCAGATTCTTGAAGAACTGTTTTTTATAATGCAAGAAAGTGAGGGAAACATTATTTAAATTGGAATTGAATGTTAGGGAAGTATGCTTTTGTAAGATATCTTATAAATCGATTAGCAAGCAAGATGTCGTATAGATATGTAAAGTTCATAAGAATCGATTGAATATTTTAATTCACTGAAAGAAAATTCCTACCCAGGTCTTTTCCTTAACATATACAGTGAAAGCTCCCATTACCGCCCGAATTTCGTAAGATTTTCATAGAAAATGTATTCCCTGTAAGCATTAATCTTCCAGGTACTGTATTCTTATCGGTATATAAACATACATATGTAAAAATGTACTTACCCCAAACTCCGATGCACATTTATCATATATTCATCCATAAGTAGGAGAAAGGCAGATTTGTATATATATACACACATCACTAAAAGAGCAAATTAAATTAAATTGGTATGAGAATATGAGCAGAGAAAATGGTTTTTAGATAGCAAACACAGCTTTTGAACATAATATTTATAATTAAAGCATGAAAACGTGCAAGGCTTGCTTGAATTTATGAGAATCGCATAGTAGGGCGATGTTGAAAAGTATAATTTTGTTAGTTTGCAGCGCAAGGGGGTACAAATTATATTAACTTGGGCAGCATTTGTTCTAAATGACCATAAAATTCAGCCCTATATAAAAAATAAAGCCCAGTTTAGTTCAACTTCATTGATCTTTCGGTTTGTTCAGTCAATCATTCAGTACAAACAATTTTATAAATTTATATAGAGATATAGCTAAAAACAAACTTATTTACTTGAACATTCTTTAGTCGAATGCCTTGGTTTATAGGTTTGCAATCAGCTATAAAACATTCGCAATGGTCTGAAGTATTGTATTAAACAGATGTTAAGCAATCAAGGCTAATACCAAAGGTGACTAAGAAAGCTAATGTACCGGATATTATGCGTACCGGTACTCAAAAAGCATTATATATAACAATAATCATTATCAGCTTGCGCCTGGTCAGTTAGTTCCACTTGGACTAGTGTCTGAGTGCGTCGCAATTTGTTCGACCATCGATAAGAATTATAAATGTGACATCATTAAACACATTTATTGTGTGGAAAACTTTAATTGCGCTATTTACGAGCCCCGAAAACCCTATAACCCACAGCCCTCCATTTTGTGACTCAAAGGCGAGCTCAGCACGCACAACTCGGCCACAGGCCGAGCACGTCTTTCATTTGAGTCCAAACAGGAAACAAAAAAATAATTGCCATCTTCGGCATGCCGAAGATGAAATACCCTTGCAGAGACTGTGACCTTCGGGTTTTTCCGATATGTGAGAAAAATAGTGAAGCTTGAAGTGTAAGATAAAAGAAAAGGTTGGTCAAGATATCTTGAAATCTAAGACCGTTGAGTAAATGGTCTTTAATAGGGTTTGAGACATCTCCTTCTATGCGCCGCACATTTCCTGCCAATATTGGAATACCCTCTGCAAGAGTATAAAGGGCTTTATCCTGTCGCAAAGTGTGATTTATGATCCCACTCAATGTGTCGGCCTAATCCCACAACCATTCTTTTGCTCCCACACAGCTGCCTGGCCACAAATGATCTGGTGGGTCTGCTGGGCATGTCTGGCGCAGCGCTGCTCAAGTACAGTTTTCCGGAGCTGGTGCCATTTTTTTTGCGACTCGACTGCGTTGGGCACGTGTTGTGGCGTTTCTTTGGCGTCAACTCCGGCTGCATAGCCGCCGTAATGGCCGCCGAGCGTTGCATGGCCCTGGCACGTCCCTTTATCTATCACAAGGTAAGTTGGCGCAAATAAATGGAACACACAATGGAAATCTTAATCGAGCAACTCTGTCCAGCACATCACCTACGAGCTGATCCAGAAGAGTATACGAAGCATCCTGTTGGTGGCCGCAATTGTTACGTTTCTGCCATTTGTCGGATTTGGCGCCTACATTAACGAATCGAATCCGAAGCAAGTGAAATGTATACGCTATCGGGATGCGACTGGCGCATCGAACAATGCCTATTCCATATTCTTTATGGTCTTTGGTAAGAGTTATACAAAAGTGTTCCATTGAAGGAATCCCGCTCATCTGTGGCATCTTTCCATTCCATGACAGGCAGCCTTTTGTGCGTTGTGATTGTCGTCTGCAATTTGTTTGTGGCCCGCGTCCTGTGGATCATTGGACGCAGTCGCACCACCAAACGGCATATGAACTACAATCTGGTTGGCCGCGAGAAGAGCATACGCAGCATCGATGCGGAGAGCAGCAGCGGCACAACGCTTTATCAGGCCCAGTATAGCACCGGCAGCGTCCATCACAATCTGCCGCCGCCAAGGCAATTCCATCATAGCAACAGCGTGACCATGACCGCCGCCACATCCCCGGATGAGATCAAGTTTGCCAAGCTAATGGCATTCCTAAGCCTCAGCTTTGTCTTATGCTGGATGCCGCAAATGGTCAGTAGAAACGGAAAATCGGATTACATCAAAAGGTATTCAATTAACGCTCTTCTCCCGCAGATTGCCATACCCTTGGCCATAAAGGAGAATCGCGTGAGTGCGGCGCATCCGTTCTTTGTTGTAGCCGATGTCCTCATGGCGCTGCATTTCACATTGGATCCGTACATTTATGTGGTGACCCGCACCAAGAGCATCAATTGGTCCCTGTTCAACTGCATCAAGCGCTGGCGCAGTGGCTGGCGCGGCGGCCGGCTCCAGCGCTCCCAGAGCGATCAGAGTCGCATTCGCACCACAACCACCGAGCAGAACACTTTGGACTGTAATTTCAATTGAGTTTGTTTGCGGTTGTGGCCATTCTGTCGTACCTACCTAAGTACTTAGCAACGTATACGTAGTTATGGAGTTTCTGTTGAAGACCCTCATTGGATAACGAGTATCTCAATGGTGGGACACATTCCTTCAGTCAAAGTCATTTGAGGGAGCTGCCTGTCTCATTTAATCTTAAGCTATTATTAACCCATCACCATATCAGGGCTGAAACATACTCTATGCTAAGTGAACCCCCACTCCTGTTCACATAATCCTAACATCCACACACTATTTGTACAATAAGAATAATTACATATTAATATATATTTAGCGCATAATACGATATAATAAACTGAAAACCCAAAAAGAACTCATGCCTTTATATAAAACTCTTTACCCTGACTCTACGCGCAGCCGAAACTAAAGTTATCTTATGTGATGCAGGTGCAAGCTTCGAGGGACTTGTTGGAAATTCCACCCGCGAGGACAAATTGATCTAGAGGTCAAACCATTAACGAAAAGCCAAACCTTATGTAAATCAGTTGATTTTTGACCGAGTTATGGGTGTGGGAAATTAGACCTATGTCCGCATAGAACATTTGATGGTACCTACCATCTATACATGAATTTTGACCAAGAATGATGTTTCCAGATTTAGATGCAAAATTGATCTAGAAGTAAAACCATGAACGAAAAGCCAAACCTTAAGAAAATCGGTTGATTTTTGACCGAGTTATGGGGGTGGGAAATTTAGACCTATGTCTGTATAGGATTTTTGATGGTACTATTTACACATGAATTTTGACCAAGAATCATGTTTCCAAATTTAGATGCAAAATTGATCTAGAAGTCAAACCATGAACAAAAACCTTATGAAAATCGGTTGACTTTTGACCGAGTTATGGGGGTGGGAAATTTAGACCTATGTCTGTATAGGATATTTGATGGTACTATTTACACATAAATTTTGACAGAGAATCATGTTTCCAGATTTAGATGAAAAATTGATCTAGAAGTAAAACCATGAACGAAAAGCCAAACCTTAAGAAAATCGGTTGATTTTTGACCGAGTTATGGGGGTGGGAAATTTAGACCTATGTCTGTATAGGATTTTTGATGGTACTATTTACACATGAATTTTGACCAAGAATCATGTTTCCAAATTTAGATGCAAAATTGATCTAGAAGTCAAACCATGAACAAAAACCTTATGAAAATCGGTTGACTTTTGACCGAGTTATGGGGGTGGGAAATTTAGACCTATGTCTGTATAGGATATTTGATGGTACTATTTACACATAAATTTTGACAGAGAATCATGTTTCCAGATTTAGATGCAAAATTGATCTAGAAGTCAAACCATGAACAAAAAGCCAAACCTTATGAAAATCGGTTGATTTTTGACCGAGTTATGGGTGTGGGAAGTGTTGACCTATGTCCGTATAGGATATTTGATGGTACCATTTGCACATGAATTTTGACCAAGAATCATGTTTCCAGATTTAGATGCAAAATTGATCTAGAAGTCAAACCATGAACGAAGAGCCAAACCTTATGAAAATCGGTTGATTTTTGACCGAGTTATGGGGGTGGGAAATTTAGACCTATGTCCGTATAGGATATTTGATGGTACCATTAACACATGAATTTTGACCAAGAATGATGTTTCCAAATTTAGATGCCGAATTGATCTAGAAGTCAAACCATGAACAAAAATCCAAACCTTATGAAAATCGGTTGATTTTTGACCGAGTTATGGGGGTGGGAAATTTAGACCTATGTCTGTATAGGATATTTGATGGTACCATTTACACATGAATTTTGACCAGGAATCATGTTTCCAGATTTAGATGCAAAATTGATCTAGAAGTCAAACCATGAACGAAAGGCCAAACCTTATGAAAATCGGTTGATTTTTGACCGAGTTATGGGGGTGGGATATTTAGACCTATGTCTGTATAGGATATTTGATGGTACCATTTACACATGAATTTTGACCAAGAATGATGTTTCCAAATTTAGATGCCGAATTGATCTAGAAGTCAAACCATGAACGAAAAGCCAAACCTTATGAAAATCTGTTGATTTTTGACCGAGTTATGGGGGTGGGAAATTTGGACCTATGTCCGTATAGGATATTTGATGGTACCATTTACACATGGATTTTGACCAAGAATGATGTTTCCAAATTTAGATCCCCAATTGATCTAGAAGTCAAACCATGAACGAAAAGCCAAACCTTATGAAAATCTGTTGATTTTTGACCGAGTTATGGGGGTGGGAAATTTAGACCTATGTCTGTATAGGATATTTGATGGTACCATTTACACATGAATTTTGACCAAGAATCATGTTTCCAGATTTAGATGCAAAATTGATCTAGAAGTCAAACCATGAACGAAAAGCCAAACCTTATGAAAATCGGTTGATTTTTGACCGAGTTATGGGTGTGGGAAATGTTGACCTATGTCCGTATGGGATATTTGATGGTACCATTTGCACATGAATTTTGACCAAGAATGTTGTTTCCAAATTTAGATGCCAAATTGATCTAGAGGTCAAACCATGAACAAAAAGCCAAACCTTATGAAAATCGGTTGAGTTATTTAGTGATTTATGCACATATGTATAGATTGGCTTAAATGCCCAAATAGGTTTTTATTAAAGTACGCAATCTCGACCGATTCTTCCTATGGTAACTATATAATATAGTCGTTCGATCCGACTGATTGCGGTTCAACAGACCCTAATAGAAAGACAGAACTATACAAACTTTGATGATGATAGCTTCAACAGTGAGAGACTAGCTTGCATAAAAGCAGACCGACGGACATGGCTACATCGAATTGATAGTTGGTATTTACAGTAGATCAGGAATACATATATATCGCAGATGTCCTCTATGCTTTACACATACATATGTTGTATTAATTATAATACCCTCTACAAGTTAAAAAAAAAAATATCAATAAAGAGAAAGATAAAGAATGAGTCCACATTGGCTGAGTTTCGACAAAATAAGCATATTGGGAATATAGATATAATATTAAATGCATTACCTACTTTTAGATAAGTCCAAAAGCCCAGGGCGCCAGTTTATTTAATCATTTAGCTGGTTTTGCGCCAATTTGTGAAACTATCCTATCTGTGTAGAAGTTTTATAGCTGATGTCAAACACTCCTAGCTCCTTTCTCTTAACTCCTGTTCTTACTAATAGTGTTGGCAATGAGTTCCAACAAAAAGGTTCCCTCGATCTGCGTAATACTCCCTAATCAATCCTAAATGGGATCCGTTGAAGCTCCATCTGGTGTCTGCTCCAATTCTAATATACACTCCTCCGCTCCTGACTCCGCATTTAATTGAATTTAGTAATTTTTGTAGATCCTTTTATATTTTTGATTACAATTAATGCCGAAAAAACTAAGAGCCTGGTCTTTGTAGAAGTTTTATAGTTGAGGTCAAACACTTCTAATTCCTTCCTCCTTTTAACTCCTGTTCTTACTAAAGCTGTTTGCACCGAGTTCCAAAAAACGTTCCTCGATCTGACAAGCTGCGAAATACTCCCTATTAAATTCTAAACGAGATCCGTCGAAGCTCTATCTGGTGTCTGCTCCAATTCTGAGATACACTCCTCCGCTCCTTACTCCGCATTTAATTGACTTTAGTTATTTTTTAAAATCTTTTTATATATTTTTGATTACAATTAAGTTTTTATTTTAAAAGTTATTCATTACATAATTTGAATGCATATTCTTTTTGTTTTAAACTTGTTTTGTTGCCATTTCCTTGAATGTGGTTTGGTTTGCAATCGAAGACCCGTCTTGAAAAAAAATCAATCCGGTTAATGTCTGTGTCAATTACAAAAGTTTATGCAAAATGGGATGAAAATGTCACTAAGAGAAAAGTTCCGTTTCGCTTTAGATGAGGGGCGCGTGCATTCGCTTTTATATGTCTCTTACAATAAGGGTCTCAAACGTGTGGAAAGTGTTGTTCTTTGTGTTTTTTGTATAATAATGGATTATAATATATCTATATATTGTGTCTTATGTCCAAAATTGCCATCGTCTAGTATCGGTTGTAACGGCCGCGCGCGCGATTACGTTGTGGCGTTGCCTTGGGCCCGGCGGCAGCGCGGGCGGGTGTTGCCTTCTTGGCTGGCGATGGCGAGGCATCGGCTGGAGTAGCAGCTGCACCTGCGGCTGGACTGGCGGCAGCAGCCGGTGTGGAAGCAGCGGCAGCAGCAGCAGCGGCTGCGGCGGGTGCCTTGGCTGGCGTCTTGGCTGCTTCCGGTTTGGCCGGTGTTGCTGGCTGGGCAACCGGAGCGGGAGTTGGAACTGGTGTCGGCTCTGGCTCGGTTTCGGGCTCTTCGGTTTCGGCCTCCTCCTCTTCCTGGGTCTCCATCTCCTCACCGTTTTCCTCGCCAGCGGGTTCTTCCTCGGCGGCCTCCTCTTCGCCTTCGGCATTCTCGGCCATTTCAAAATCTTCATCATCGCCAGTGGCTTCCGATGGATCGTAGAGCTCACCCTCGCCAGCTTCGGTAGTCTCCTCGGCGGCGCCCTCAGCGGCCGGTGTCTCGCTTTCCTCGATCTTGCGCTTCTTGCGTTCGTTCTCCTCAAGGGCAGCGGCGGCGCGCTTTTGTGCAATCTTAGTATCGCTGGACTTCTCGTTGATGAACTTAAGGAAGTTGCGATGATGGGTGGCGGTGCGAGAGTGAATCTCGGCAGTGACCTCTGTATCGAAGAACTTACTGCAGACGGCGCACTCGAAGCATTCCAGCTTGGAGATCAGGGCTGGTCCCACAGGACGTTGCCAGTTGTACTTGGGCAGACGGGTGTCCACCTCGCTGGGAATCTCATCGCCTTCGGCGAAATCAAGAATGCAGTCCTCGGGATCGACTGGCAGGGCAACCTCTTCCTCTTCCTGGCTCTCGTTGAGCTCTTCACCCTCCTTGGTTTCATCGGCGACCTCCTCGCCCTCCTTTTGCTCCTCACCTTCAGCTTCTTCGCCCTCGGCACCCTCCTCACCCTCCTTCTTGATTTCAGTGGTTTCCTCACCCTCCTTCTTGATGGGCTTCTTCTTGCGCTTCTGTGGTGGACGCAGATCGCGTGTCTCCTCCTCGGCGGTGCTGATGGGCAAGGTCTGACGCTTGCGCTCGCCCACCTTCGTATTGTTCTCAGCAGCCTTCTTCAGATGATCGGCCGAAAGCAAATGAGTGTCATAATCGATGCGTGTAGCAAACTCCTTGTTGCACTCCACACACTTGGGATGGAGGAACTTCTTCAGCTGCAAATGGCCCTCAGACTTGCGATGGGTCGAAATGTGACCATGGAAGTTCAGATCGCACATGGTGCAATAGTCCAACTGGCGCTGCTTGCTCTTGCCCATGCGCTTCAAACGATCAAACTCAATGGACTTCAGCTGCTCGGCGATCTTGGCCTCCTGGCGGATCATGTTGGCCTTTAGGCGATAGCTCTCCTCGATGCCCTCGCGCATCATCAAATGGGTGCGTCCCTTGATGTGGTTCTCGAACGAATTGGCGTCCCACATATGCTTCTTGCACAAATGACAATAGAACATATCATTGGGTACGCTAGCGTACGGCGACTCCTTGGGAGCGGTGATACTAATATCAGATGGTTGTGCGGAAAGAGTAGAAAATAAGTTTTATTAGTCAACTATGTTTAGTATGAAGGCATGCGCGTCTGGGAGAGCATGGCTGACTTTAAAGACGGCAGTCGAGAAGTCACGCTGAAAGGATCACAGTGGAACATAGACATACATATCAAATATATTAATAGTTCTGGCAAGGATGATATAAATCGATTGAATGGATTATTGATGGATAATGAAGTTAATTCCCTTTAAATGATTCTTGCAATACAAATGTCGTGATTGAATGGGTGCTGTGAGCTACAAAGTCAAAAAGAGTCGGTAGTTTCCAACGAATCTTTCTCTTGTTGACTTTGTTGTAACCCCTTTTATACCCCTGCATTATAAGATTCTCTTTTGACATTATTCATATCAATATTGATCGGACAAAGTTATGCATTAGCTGCAAGGGTATGTATTATTCGGTTAACCGAAAAGCCTTCATATGTTTATTATGAGAATGAAGCCCGTCCTTAAAACTCCTTAAATGATATCAATGAATAAATACAAAATATGTTAGCATATGCAAAACAGAAGCAAAATATAAATACGTAACACTGTAAATCAAAAATATTAAACATATATAATATATTTCTAGACCAATCTGTCGGCCAGGCTATATATAACCTAAGACCCTAACATCAACCCAGTGAGAATGTATGTATGTTCTTCTATTCAAAAAATAAGAAATAAAGACGAGGGGGAAACATGTATATAAAACCCCATTTAACTCGAGGAAATTAATTGTGATTATTTTTGGAGAAACTTATCAAATGCATTGGAAAAAACTTGAAATTAAGTACTTAAAAATTATTTGCGTTTATATACGTATAATTTTTATATTTTTTTTGTTGAAGATGCATTATTAAAAAATATTTGAAGATTTTTGTGGAGGGAAAAAATTGCGATTTGAGCAATTTTTCGCTGTTGGTAATGTTGTATTGGAATTGTTGTATTGCATTTTTTTTTTATAATTGATTTTTTATAGTAGTTGTACTCTTACCTCTCAATTTTCTTTTCGCCAGGAGTAATTTCCTTCTTTTTATTAGTGTTGGCATTTTTAGCCAAAAGTTTCTTGGCACGATCAAAAGCATTCTGCTTACGAATGCCGCCGGCGCCCTGCTTTTGGGGGGGCTTGGGACCACCAGTAACGCCACGATTTTGGAAACCTCCTTGGCCACGACGATTATTGAGACGATTGCCGGCACCGCCACCGCGATTGACCATCTTTATGTTTGTTTTACACATACATAGTTCATACAATACATTTAAGTAGTTCGCATATATTTTTAGTTTACAAAATTTGTTTATCGTTTTTGATTTGTTTGTTTTGTTCATTTTGTAAATATGGAAACGCATGGAACACATGGAATGGATAGTTCGATCGATATCGTAATCGTTGTCGATATGGTACAGTTATAAATTGATCGTTACAGATATACAATTAAATCGTTAAAGATATAAATAATAGCAAAACGAACGGATGCATATAAATACATGGCAATAGACCATTTACAATATTTGATTGTTCAGCGGAATAAGTTTCCATTTTGACAGTGGGACAGAATTCACATTTAAGTAGATGTTGGTATAAATAGATAGATATTTATATATATAGATTATATATAGATAATGCAATTGGTCAATTCGGCGGGGCGGTTCGCGCAATCAGTCGACGGGGATGTTTGTTGTTGAAGTCGTTGGCGTGGCGGCGCGTGGCATTTTGTGGTGTTTATTTATGTTTTTATTTTTGGATATTGAGAAACACAAACGGGCGGGCATAAGAACCGAATTGGATTATCGGTTATCGGTTTTGAGTTCGATTTCGATTATTCGAGTGAGTTCGATCAGAGCAGGAACGTTGAAGAAGAGTGGCGATGTGTTAAATAATTGTTTTTGTTATTTATGTTTTTGGTTTTTTTTTTTGGTAATTGCAAGTTACAGTTGCACCATCAATCAGTACCAGTACCAGATCGGATCGGGTTTTCAGTTTCAGAGCAGAGCAGATTAGAAGAGTTCAATCAATCAATCAATCAATCAGTGGCGTCGCATTGGAAGTGGCATCGCATCGTTGTGTTCATAATTGCGTTTTATGCATTTTGTGTGTTGTGTTGCGTTGTTTGTTTGTTTGTTTGTTCGTTCGTTTTGTTGCATGTGCCGCAAATTTGCCATGTTTATTATTTTAGTTGATTTTTGTACATTATATATTTTTGATTTTATTTCGAAATTGATTTGTATTGTTTTTTGTTGATCGGTTCATGCACAGTTGGCACACACATAAATAATAAAACAACAAATTATAAATTTTGCATAAACATTGTCCCAGAAAAGACAACACAAGCAACAGAAAAGTTTTGTTGGCAGACACCAGCGCAACAATGGCAACAACAACAACATTGGTGGCAGCAGCAGCAGCAGCAGCAACAACAACAATCACAGAATGCACGCAGTGACGACAACGTCGGAGACATCGGCATTGGATATATATTTTTGATATACATATATAATATACATGTATATATATATATATATATATATTTGATGTATAGGCACAATGGATGCATTTCGAAATGCGTTTTCGATTCGATTTGCGTTTTGTGAGTTTGTTTTTGCAAACAAGCATCGAATTATTATTTTTTTTTTTGGTTTTTAGTTTCGTGTAGAAGAGAATAAAAATAAATATTTGTAAATTAGAAAATTTGTGATTTGGTAAAAATCCAAAGATTTTTGATATTATTTGTACAAGTTAATTAAATGCCTAAATACATCTAAGTGAAATATGTAGTATAAATTACTTTAAAACATTGCTGTCTAAATATATCATCAGTATATTATCATCATACTCTTTTCATCTTTAAATGGAATATTTGTTGGCGGTACTTCATTTTAATTGGTACAAACATCGATTAAATTCAACAAATTGTGCTACACAAACAAAAATTTGCATTTAAAATGGAATAAATGCTTTTTTTCTATCGAAAACCTTCTCCTTCTTCTCCTCCTCAATTAACACAATAAACATCAGGGTTCTCTCTTTGCAAATTTGTTGAATTATTATATCTTTTTAGTTACAAACTACATACTACGCGATTTTTGTTGTTCTCTAATTAAAGCTTATGTCTTAATAAAAATAATAATATAAAGGGTTTCAATATTTCTCATTCTGCAGTGGATACGACAGGGCAGGAGTTGGTTCGTTTGGGATAGCCACACTTGTCTGATGTTATCAAAAATATAAGAGTTAACAAATTGTCATCAACATTTCCAATTAATAAATGCCAAAAACAAAGATATTATATATGAAATTTCGTTATTAAATAACAAATTGTTTTGACTTAAAAAAATGTACATAATAAAAAGTAAACATGTCAGGAGACAAACAAATACTCTTATTAGCGTAAGGAGTGAGTTTTACATTTAGTCTATCTACAGCTAGACAAGGTGTTTTTAAGCCCAAAACTTTTGTTAAACTCAACTGTGCGCAGTCAATCCACCAGAGAAGAGAAAACGGCACAAGATAAAAAGTATTCATAGAATGTTGTGTGGGTAATCAGGAGGATTGCAAACTGAAATATCGTATACATACCGGTCCGCCGCGCTGATTGCGATTGCCCATGCCACCGCGTGGCAGGTCCAGCAGAGAGGGTGGATTCTGGTTTCTAAATAGATTGTTCAGCAGATTGTTGGCCAAATTGATGGCCTGGGCGTTCATCTGGCCACCACCTTGACGCATGTTGTTGCCAAATTGGCCGCCGCCGGGATTCTGCGACTCCCAGGGTGACATATTCATGCCGCCCATGCGATTGGTGCCCATTGGGCCGCCGTATTGATTGCCGCCGCCAAAGTTACGATTGCGATTCTGATTGCCACGGAATGCCATGTTTGCCTTAAGATTGTTGCCGTTAGCCAAATAATGTGTTGGACGTGACTGTTGTAATTGTTGTTGCGGATTGACCTTTACGCTGCAATAAAAGACAGATGGAATATTACATATTTTATATTGCTTTCTAAAGATATTCGCAAAGATACCGAATATAGGACATGGGCTTAATGATTGGTGTAAAATGTATTCAGTATCTTTGCTGGATTTTCTATTAAAACACTTAGCATACCTGACCATTGGATTTCTGTGATTGTAAATATATGTCTATGCAATATGTATATTTTTACTGTGTGTGTATAAATGTAGGTTTGTGTGTGAGGTAAGCGAAAGCGTGCGTTTATGAAGCGTTTGTAAAAGTTATTCAAAAAAATAATCGGGATGCGCGCTGAAAATAAAAACATCACAAATATAGCAGCTATGAAAATTATTTAAATTAATGCTGATTGGTGGAGTTAGCATTTTGAAGAACAAATGAATATGTTTTTAGTTACAACCTTTGTTTTGTATTTTTAACTTTAGGGTAGGGAAAGCATTAAAAGTGGGTAGCATTTGTGTATATACGTGTACATATGTATGTATGTACAGCTGTGAAAAAAATAATAGCACCAAAACCACAAGCAATTTTTAAATAGTTGCCCAACTCACATTTTTAACTTTAAGGAAACTTAAAGCACATTCTTCGAAATGGAAGGAGCTTTATTGAAATTGATTTAAAACTAAATTAATACTAAATCTATATTTTTAATTGAATATAAAGTTCAGTGTCCTTTATTGGCAATAACAGCTGCGCAGCGTATTGGCATGGAATCAACTAAGTCCTGGCATCTTTTTATGGGAATTTTGGACCAGGTCTCTTTAATTTCTTCCCATAGTGATCCGATAGTGGTTGGCTTGGAAGCAGCAACAGCTTTCTTGACGTCGGACCACAAATTTTCGATGGGATTCATGTCAGGCGACTGAGCAGGCAACTCCAAAACGTTCACGGAGTTTGCCCTGAACCATTCCTTTGCTTTCTTGCTGGTGTGTATGGGGTCATTGTCCTGTTGAAAGACCCATACGAGCGGCATTTCGTGTTCTGCAAAGGGTAGCATTACTCTCTCCATGATATTCACGTACACGTGCTGATCCATGATGGGTTCTATCCAATGTATTGGACCTACTCCATAGTAGGAGAAGCAGGCCCATACCATTAAACTACACTCTCCATGCATAATGGTTTTTGAGTATTCTGTGTTCCTTGGACGTCTAACCATTTTACACTCATTTGACCACAGAATATTCCTCCATTGTTGGGATGTCCAATTTGCATGATCCCTGGCAAACTGTATGCGATTAGTAGCATGTGTCGCGTTTAAAAGTGATACCTTCATTGGGCTGCTGGCTTTTAAGTTATGTTGCCTAAGATATGTGCGAACTGTTTGGTCCGTCGCATTTATTTTAAGCTCTTTTTTAAGTTCGGTAGCAGGTTTGGAGGGATCCTTCTTGCTCTGAAGAATCAGTCTTTTGACTTGAAGAGGGGTCATAGATCGTTTTCGTCCGCGGGTCTCAGCCATTTCTTCATAGTTTAAGGCGTTTTTAATCATTTTATTGGAGCATCCTACCAATTGCCCAACTTCTCTGTAAGTTTTTCCGTCCAATATCAACTTTTTGATAAGATCGCGCTTCTCTGCAGTGCAGTGCTTTCCACGTCCCATTGTAATGTTTAATATAAACTTTTATGATAGAAACAATGAAATCTTAGTCAAAACTAATAAACACGTGCTTTCTACAAGGCACTTCCGCGAAATATAGAGGTTTCACTAAAAAAAAGGCTAATGGTGCTATTTTATCTTTCGGTATTTTTGGGGACCTTTTTCTTAAAATCCCCCAAAAAAAAATATAGACAGAAATTTGAAGAATGGTAACACTGTTTTTGTTTATGGGGAATACCAAACATTTTTTTATAAACAAAATGTGTTGTATTGGTGCTATTATTTTTTCGCAACTGTATGTGTGGCTTGGAATATGTTTATTTTTACTGTGTGTGTACAAATGTAGGTTTGTGTGTGAGGTAAGCGAAAGCGTGCGTTTATGAAGCGTTTGTATAAGTTATGCAAACATCACATATATAGAAACCATGAAAACTATTTAAATTAATGCTAATTAGTGTAGTTCTTATTTCGAAGTACAAATGAATATGTTTTCAGTTAGAACCCATGTTTAGTATTTACAACTTTGGGGTGGGGTGAACGACCCAAGCGCCAGAGTTGCCAATTCAGCTATTTTATGTTTTCAACATGCTTTTGGTATTTTTATGACAAGAATCATCAATTAGCGCTCAGAAATTAGATTTTTAGATATTGCCTTTAGCATTATATTCAGCTACTTTTTATAAGCGACAACTGGTAACACTGCCAAGCGCAGATACATACACAAGCAATGCATTAAAAGAGGGTAGCATTTAAGTATATGCGTGTACATATGTATGTACCTAAGGATTTACTCACATATGGTACATATAGAATACTACCTGCTTGAATGGCTTTGCAGAACAAACAATATATAAAGAAAAGAGCACAGTTTGTTAGCAGAAACTTAAAAACTGGTTTTTAGTAGAGCACTCGAAATCTAAACAACATAACCGGCTGAAAGTAGCGGCAAAAGCGGTGCTGGCAAAAGGTGAATGCCTATTTAGAAAAAATAAGATGGCGGCCAAGCGACTTGGTATGAATGTGTGTGTGTGAGTGCGTACGTGTGTCGGCAGAAACACCACCAAGCACTGACTCAGAAAACCGGCATGAAAAAAATGTATATTTAAGTAGCTGGCTTTCGCTTATGTACACAAAAACTTAATTAAGTATTAAGAATAGATATGTCACCATATTTTTAGTCAGACACAACTGCATTGCGCGCGGTAATAAAAATTATAATAAACGTGCTACCAACTAAAAATAGTTTACTTTTTTTAATGCCTAGGTTGCATAAGTATATGAAGTATAGCAATCGCGTATAAGCATCTTTAGGCACAACGGCACCAATAAAAATCAATAATTAGATTGCAGGCGAGTTGAGAAAAATATCTGCCAACAGATACACACACACGCACCCAGAATTTTTTCACACTTAAGAAACTACGAGAAATTATGTGTTGGGACTTACGTTGCGGAAGCTACTGATGCTTTGCAGCTCGATGCACTTTATTTCACTTGCTCTAATTATTTAAACACGTTTTTTCCAATAAATTTAATTCTAGTTTAAAGATGGCTGCCTATTGTGAAAATATATTCCCACACACGACGAGACAACTTTTCTTTGTGAGCTGCAAGTAATGTGCAGGGCTTACTGCGATAGTGTTGGTAATTTTTTCATAGCAGGGTTGATTTGTAAGGTTGGCGTTGCCACACTGTGGAATCGATTCGATAGCCACGCAATGTCGATTTTCGTCGGACGGCGGGAATTTTGAATTATTATTTCAATATAGATATTTAGCCACTTTTACAAAGTAAAACTGAAATGTCAAATGATAATCAATGATCATATGAATAAATTGAATAGCAGAACAAAATTTAAATCTTTTACTCTGCTTACATACCCATTGTCACGTGTAATTTTAATTTTTTTGATTTATTTATTTGCATAAAACTGACGTATAGCAGATGTATACGTCCTTGCAATGCATATTTTAATTTACGTACAAAGGGATTAAACATATTAATTATAAACGTTATAATAGCAATAATAGTAATTATAATAGCTTTGCATTTATCTAGAAAAATTACTGCTGGCTTTTGTGTAGCTGTTTTAAGTACCACAGCATAAAATAGATTCAACAAAAATATGGTGGCATATTTATCTACGTGTTTTGTGTGTTTTCGTTTCTAGTGGAACAGAAAGTGTCCACTACTAAAGAATAAAAGATACTACTGTGAGACATCTATACACATTTACATATACAAGTTACATACATCAATTAGATGGCCCATAAACAGCCAAAGGGTGCAGCGAAACGGTGATCCAAGCGATCCCCGGCCCGGCTCTCACTATTTCTGTGCGCGTCTCGTGGACATGCTGACAATATTATATGCTATCTTTAACGGATTTATATGGATTAACTTGCGCTATTTAACATAGTAACTACAGAAACACTAACCAATTAGTAAGTTCGCATTGATTGCAATTATTTTTTGGGATCAAACGAAACGAAAGGATTTGTGTCTTCATCGATTCAAATTACTCGCATACTTAATGTATTTACATAACCCGCCGTCGGCGACGGCGCCCGCACCTAGTAGAAGAAGAGCAGCCGCTCCTGGGCCGATGCGGAAAGCAGGCGCCAGGAACGTTTAATGCTCACATACTGTATGAATGCGCGTATGGCAATCAGAAATCCAAAGGCGCAAATTAGCCACCAGAGCCAAGAGTTCTCGTGCGATGCCAAATCCGTCGAGTGCTTCACAATCAGCGTCCATTTGGCCAGCGACAGTCCAAATCCGGACAGGGCACCGTACCGTGCCGCAATCGTATGACAGAAACAGGTGAGCATCAGAAAGCCAATCCAGTTGAACAGAAAAGCGACCATAAAGGCCGTTATGAACATGATGTCCGTGCCCAGCAAATTATCTGCGGTGGACAGACTGTTCTCCGGATCGCTCGCATCGATGGCAATGAACGTCAAAGCCGGATGATTGCTGCGCACTCCGGCTGGGCCATCGCGAAGCGGATTGGGCGGCAGCGGCAATAGGGGATTCGGTGGCGGCGGCAACTGTTGTGTCGATGGCAATGTCAGAAATGCGGGCGGCAGTTCTCCGTTCAATGACTTCTCCATTTGCACCTCCTCATAGGTGGGCAGCTTACCGTGCAGCTCCTGCGGCAGCACCAGCTCGCTCTGCGGCTGACCTCCCTCCCCGACATGGTGTGTGGTCAGCGCCAGCGAGGGCAGCTGCGGCGCCAGTCCCATCTGTTCCTGGCCGCCCTGACCCTGTGCATCCGGCTCATAGGGCGGCGGTGCGCTGAAATCCGCCTTGGGCGGGCCCAGCGGATCATCGCCAGGCGGTGTCGACTGCTGCTGCTGATTGTTGTGCGGCATAGCTAAAAAGGAAGAGCATACAGAAGTCTGATTAATAAAGAGTTCACACAAGTTGCAACTGCAAGAAAGGAAGAGAGATAAAACAAAAAGGCGCTTTTCGGTTTAGTTTAAATTGCTCTGCACGCATTTATTAAACGTTGTTAACGCGGCGTCATTTGTTAAATAAATAATTAATTAAATTAGTTTTTTAAATGGGCGGCTTGCTGCCAAAATTGCATTGCATTAATTCAGCGTTCAGTTAATAATACTTATTTCCTCAGCTGCAAATCGGAAGGCACTTAATACTACAATTCGCTCGAGTCGGTTACAAAAATAAAAATCAAAAAAATAAAAAATCAAGAATTAATGGAAAAGAAAAACAGTTAAATAAAAAGGAAAACAGTTAAACAGTTTTAAACGACATTCGCTGCTTAATTAATCGGCTAATGCCTGGCTCTCTCGTGGCTCGCAGCCGACTGGCGATAGGCCTGCTCCAAGGTAGCGATCCGGCCGTGATGCGGCCCAAACGGTCGACGCGCTATGCGCAATGGCTTTAGACCGTCCACCTCGTCGACGCCGGCATTCTCGAAGCCCATGTCGGCGACGTCGCTGCCGCTGCCGCCGTGCAGCTTCTGCTTGGCCTGCTTCTCGTGCCGCAAGTAGAGCACCACACAGCACATGGCCATGAAGATGACCGCCAGCGTGGCGCCACTCACAATGCTCGCCTTCTCCAGCATGACGCGATTCCGTGTGGGCAAATAGGAGCCATCGATCTCCTTGTATTCACAGCGCGGTCCCATAAAGCCCAACGCGCACTCACAATTGTACAGAATCTCGTTGTGAATCTCCACGGTGAAGCAGGTGGCATCGTTCAGGCAGTACCAGGCGGCATATGTGGGCGGGCAGCTGAAGATGGGAAATGTGATGTTCGGCCGCGCCGTGGTGCTCAGCGCAATGACATTGTCCGGCGGCGGTGGGGGTGTGGCCGTTGCCTCCGGCCGAGGCTTGCTTATGGCACGCGAGGAGCAGGCGGCGCTCAGCGAGAGGCAGGCGCACAGCGCACAAACAGCAAGCAGCAGGGCTCTCATCTTGAGTGAATTTCTATAATATTGACTTTAGCGGCATTGGCGGCGGCGCATGGCAGGCAGAGGCAGAGGCGGAGGCAGAGACAGGCGGGCAGCTGGTGAGGATTGCGATGGGAATGTGTATGGCGTTTTGGCGTACGAATTGTGTGTCTTGTGTTTTGCTTTAGCTGCAACAGAATAAAAGCAAAGTGCAATTAAAATCAACTCAAAATTCATAAAGTCTTTCGTGGTTAACTGTGGGTGTGTCTGCGTGTGTGTGTGGCTGTGTGTGTGCGAGTGTGTTGTGCCGAGCTGTGCTGCGCGTGTGTTAATGCCTGCCTAGGCCAGCCTTGCCCTCATTCTCTCATTCTCACTGTCTCTCACTTTCTTTCCCTCACTGTCTCTCTCGCTCTCTCTCTTGTGTCTAAGCTCTTTGCGCTGCCCCCGCCCCGCATTGGTTTGGGTTTCGACCTGAGAGTGGAAAATAACAAAGCAGCTTATTAATTAACAAAAAACATTACAAAATTTACAAAATAAAACACAAATTAGACAATTTATTTACCTGTCTGAACTGAGAGCTGTTGTTTACACAGTTTGCACTTGGGTTGGGTTTGTTTATCGTTTCCCTTTGTTGTTTTTTTTTAATCTTTTTTTTTCATAATTTTTAATTTTCATATACACACTCTGAACTTTTAAAAGCAATAAATATACGCGAATTCGTTGAACTTAACAGGTGGAATGTCAGGAGACGTAATCCAGGCACATTTACTAGCTCCCCTTAAGCTCTATTAAAGGTACAGTGAATCCCCTCCCTTAGCCAATTAAATGAAATGTCAATCTTGCGGAACATGGGTGGAATTCGAGTGAATTGATCAATTTTAAAGAAAATAATGAGATCGTATAACGTCAAAAGAGATCAACTATTATCATAGCTAAAGTCAACTCACTATTTTGACCAATTTCACAAAATACCACACACCAAATCGAAATATAAGTGGATTAATCCATTTTAAAGAAAATAAAGATATATAAAAATAGCTTTACATTTACTATCCTTAACTCTTTAGGCAAAAAAAAGGTCAAATATTGTTATGGATAAAGCAAATCCACTATTGACCTATTTTATGAAAAGTCAACCTTGCGGAACATGGGTGGAATTTAAGTGGATTGATCAAATTTAAAAGATAATAATGAGTTCGGATCTCATTTACTTTCCTTAAATAATCATAGGTCAAGTAGATTCACTTTTATTTAATTATTTTATAAAAACATAAGTGAATTGTTAAAGATTAAAGTAAATTCTGAGGTTCGGACAGTCTTGGTTAATAAAAGCGAGCAGAAAATATTTCTTAAAAAGTAGAATTATCAGAAATAAGAACAGTCACACATCCAAATTTGATGTCTGTTCTTATTTCTGTCAATTCAATAGTTCTATATATAACTCTCTTCTTTTTAACCAAGAAATTTCTTATGGTCTTCTGTTCTTAAACCTTTTTGAACGTAGAATTTCAAGAAAACTTTTGAATGCACTTTCATATATTGATTAAATATTAACTTTATTGCAAATTGTTCGCTTTTGCATGGAAAAAGACTTCGAAAATGAAAATCAGCACTGTTAACAACACGTTGCACTTAGCGAGCGCGAACTGTATTACGACTATTAGAAATTATTTGTTTTCCACTTAATTAACTGTATGCCAGAAAACTACAAATATTCAATTTTCCACTGTCTATATTATAGATATATATATGTATCTAGATATATATATATAAATGTATCTATATTATATATATACATATATATGTATACTCAAGAACTTTTTATCGCTGAAACGAGCTGTATTTTAGCTCAGGTAGAGGCATATAATTGCGGGCTGTTTGCCAAGCTATTTTTATGGCTTGATGTTACCTGTTGTTAAAAGTCTGTCCTTGAACTTAACGGCACCTTTGTGGGTAAAGTAACTGTTCTCGTGAAAAGTTGTCGGCTATGACTTTAACAGGCAAATGTCGAGCAAATAAACGAGTGCAATTTGATTGACCTTTGGGCAATTGAAGACATGTGAACAGAATTTGAATAACTCGTGAATAGTTGCTGGCCAGTTAAACGGGTGGAGCAGTTATTTTACCTAGAACTGGGCTCCGTTTCTAATTAGAAACATAGCCAAAACCGAGAGGGTGGCGGGGGGGCGGGGGTATAACACGCAAATGCGCATTTTTTTGGGTTTCAAGTTGGGAGCGAAGCGCGTGCTTTGGACATATAAGGGTAGGGCCCATTATAAGCGTGAAACATAAGCATATATACTCATAGGATCCATTAAAAAGAGTCACGCATAAAAATGGAATATAAATAGCGTTAGTCAAGGAGCTTGGATGAGCGCATAATGAAAAGGATAATTTGCCACGAAATATTTAAGGCATAGTTATGTGGAAGATATGTACATATATGTATATGTATATGTTTGATCAGCCCTCACAGCAAGCTAGACTCTTAAGCCTGACATGGACTAGATTCGGATTATTATATCCTTAAGGCTAGCACTCGAAAAATGAAAAATCTTTGGCTCTTTAATACAACTTGAAAGTTGATCAATTAAGACTTAAAGTCAACTTCTAAAACGCAAATATGACACTTGTGTTAACACTTAATCGTAGTAACTATCGGTCAAAATATGAGTGCTTGAAAAACACTTATATTTTTAGAGATACATATCCCTATCTAATCACAAAATAAAAGCAAAAACAAGCACCTTTTTATGTGCACAAACAATATCTTATCAAAATTTAACTGTTATATCATATAACTGTCATATTAACTAGCTGCCAAAGAGTCTATCATATGTCTGAGAATGTCTTTAATAATAAGCATGTAATTAAAGGGTATCAAAGAAGTTCTGCTATGAAAGTAACTCATTTCACGCTTTGCTAATTGAGTAATTAGCAGGCATTGTCTTTTCTTATTTTTTACATCAAAGTTACATACAAATAATCGTGGCACGATTTTTTTGCCTGTTTTTTTTTTCAGCATGGCGAAATAGACGCTGATTATGCGATAAAGTTTGTGTGTGTGTGTGTGTGTGTAACAACAATGCAATCAACTGATAAAGGCACAACTGAGTCACATGAATGAAAGCGTATGCATATGTATGTACATACGTTCGTATAAGTATGCATGTGTGTGTATGTGAACCTGTACATGTATTTGTATAAGTATATACATATGCATGTGTGTACGTTAAAACTCTCATTATAGAAACTAATGCATGAAGTGGGCAAAAAAGAAACCAAAAATAAAAATGCCACTGCCAGCGCGTCGAACGTGAAATAGAAAGAGGGCGCCTGAGAGTTGGCGTGGGTAGGCGAAATTCAATAGGCTCTATATACATATGCATTAACATATACACACAAAGGTAGGCGGCTTGTTAGGCAGGTAGTTGACTAGAGCTCGAGGGCTAACAAAGGCGTTCAAGTAAAACTTTCCAGCAACAATAGCAAAAAAACAAAAAAAAATACCATGAGCAATTTGAAGGTTTTGTGTGATAAGAAATTTGAGAACAACGACAGCTGCAGTTGCTGCCGACGGCGGCACATGCAGCAGGTGTGAATGATACATACATAAACATACACACACAAATGCAGCTGCGCCCTAAACCAGTTAAACAAGAAGCTGCAGGCGGAAGTTGCCTTAAGAAGCTGCTTCCTTCTGCGGCAGCATCATGTCGTTGCATGCATCAACTTGAATGAACATGCACACACACATATGCATACGTACATACACACATGCATACATCAACTAGAACCGTTAAGAATACAATTTGTATGCATTTATGTGGGCAGCTAAAACAAGTTTAACAAGCAGAATTAAGTTCGGCATATCGAATATTAAATACCCTTACACACAACCAATGTCTGCTTTAGTGCATGACAAAATTATAAATGCCTCGGCAAGCGTATAAAAATACGAGCGTATGAGCATGTGTTTGTGCATGTGCATTCTAATATAAAAAAAATCTTGCGCTGGCTGTTGTTGTTGTTGCCTCACTTGTTGTTATTGTCGGACAAGGGCAAATGAATTAATTAACTGGCAGTTGTATATAAATATGAATTAAATAAACAGCTATTGCCACACAGCACTTATCACTGTGAATAACATTTTAGCACCGAGGCGAAATATCAGCACAACTTTAAGATTATTTATTTGCTAATCAAAACACAAACAAGACACACATACGCACAAACAGTTGTAAATAAGCCACATATACACACACACACACGCACAAACACAAGTTGCTCCCCTGGAGCTGAATTTCCCCCAGGCAAACCTTTTACATCTCTGTTTCTATTTCTGTGCTACCCCAACACTTAATGCAGCAGCGAGAGCTCGGCAGCGCCCATGTCCATGTTTTATTTTTACAACAATCGAAATTCTATTTCAAATACCGTTTTTAGGTTTTGCTATTTATTCACCTTTTTCTATGCGTTCGTTGATTGGATTTTCACTTTTGCGCAGCGCGTTCGCTCTCAGCGAATGTGTTTATTGATTTGCCAAAAATGTTGCCAAACACACACAGAATACTGTTGTTTTTTGGAACAGCAAATTCACTTAAATGTAAAGCGTTTCGTTTCTCGTTAATTTTGTAATATTCGCAATAATTTAACAATTATTATTATTAATAAGTGAATTAGATGGAACAAAACAAATCCGACTACTTGAGCCACATTCTTCTTCTTCAGTAAATTGTGGTTCACTGCCAACTTCACGCGACTCAAGACTGCGTGTGTGTGAGGTAGTACTGTAAAGCGGCAGACCAAGAAATACTAAGTACATAAAATACCAAGTTTAGCTGTGATGCGCTAAATAATCGAATGAAGTGGTATTAAAAAATATCGATTAGTCGATGACCATTAAACAAATTGTAAACAACGACGTGGTAGATTAGTTAAATTTTGGAAATGATTATGATCAAATTCGAGTTATTATTATGTTTACTATTAGCATTAAGTAGTGTGAGTATTCCAGGCAAAACTGGTGTAACCCCAACTGAATAATTTCCACTCTGCAGTGCTTGAAACAAACTCATGCCGAATTCACGGCAGCGGATTGCCGGGAGCTTGGCTTCATTAAGACCCAGCTGCTGTGCTCCAACTGTGACAAACTAGATGATTTTGGTCTGGAAGCCATAAAGTAGGTAACAGATTCACAATTGCGTAAACGAATAAGTATCCATGCCGTCCACAGAACGCATTGCAAACAGTGCTGCACCCAGGACCAGCAGCCGGCAGCCCAGCGCACCTATGCCAAGGCAATTCTGGAGGTGTGTACATGTAAGTTCCGAGCATATCCGCAAATACAGGCCTTCATACAAAGCGGCAGGCCAGCGAAGTTTCCCAATCTGCAAATTAAATATGTGCGTGGATTGGATCCGCTTGTCAAGCTGCTGGACGCCAGTGGCAAGGTGCAGGAAACGCTGTCGATAACCAAATGGAATACGGACACCGTTGAGGAGTTCTTCGAGACGCATCTGTCAAAGGAGGGTGGCGGAAAGAGCTCCTATAGCGTCGTGGAGGATGCCGACGACGAGGACGAGGATTACCTGCGCACCAATAGAATATGAAATTGCAATTATGCCTCCAGCTAGTAGTCAATGTAATAAAAGATAGCCTATCGTGTAGGAGTTCTTACCATAAAACGTTTGAGCTTTTTGTGAGAAAAGCTTCGGGTGACGTTTGAAAGCTGGCTGCGAATACAGTTTGAGAGCCAGCATTGGGCACGGTTTGGGTTCCAGAAAAGTTATCATTTCTATTTCTGCCGCAATGCGTCCAAATTAACTGATTCATCATATAAATTAATATGTATTTTTGATTTGTTACCTTGTTATCAATTTGCGTGCTGTTGACTACACAACTGCGAAAGCAATAACAATGTTTGGCTATTGTTATGGCACGGGTGACCCATTCTTGTGCCAGTCAAGAGGTACTTTACCCGCGCCCATGCAAATACACACATACGTATGACGTATTAATCCCACCAAGATGTCAAATATTTGCTCAGACTGTTAAATAGTCATTCACTATATTGGCAAGGCAAATAACGGAATGTTTTTTATGTTCAATTCTGTTGCGTGACAACTTTTGCTTATCTATCGCTCTCGTTCTCGCGCCCCTGTTCAGGTTGCTGATATTTCATCTGGCACGGCGCATGTGCACGCGGCTTTACCGTCATTCACAATTTACCGAATTTAAGGTTATGTCTGCATCTTGGGATGAGAGCTGCGTACACATTTATAAGAATACTGATTGGCAAAAAAGATTTTGTTTTATATACATTGTGCAATATCGCCTGTTTACGTTATATTACAATGCATATTTTTATTTGTACTTATTTTTATTATATTTATTGCGGTTGTCGATTTTGTTGTTGTTGTTGTTCATGGTGTTGTTTGTTGTTTTAATCATAGCCTGACCCACAGTGGGACAAGGTGGATAGAAAAGCTATACTAAAAAACTTATAAACACTGATTACAAATCAAAAATACTCAATATGACGATGCAAAATACATACAAACATGCATATGTGCGTACATCCTTCTAAATATTGTGAACGATTGTCACGAGCCATTGTGAATCGCCTTGTGATCAATACTAATTACTTCATTTCCATGCATATTGCATTATTTTTATGCACGGCAGCTGCCGGGCACAGAGAGCTAGCTTATCATTGTGTGCTATAAAAGCGCATTCAACTGTTTGGCAAAACTATATAGGTATGTGTGTGTGTGTGTGTGTGTGTATACATATGTATATTTAATTATAGTTACTTCGAGAGCCCCCCTAGTTAGCAGCATGGCCGCTGGCTGCGTCTTGGAATGTCGTTTAAGGCGCCCCCTAGATTGCTAAACAGTTGCTGTTTTATTTTATTTTTTTTGCCTATTTCTCTCGTGTTTGCTGATAACATTTGCGCCTTTAGTGTTAAGAACCGGTCGCTAGAGCACTGAGTGCGGGAGAGGGCCAAGCGATAACAATAATGACGCTATAGTCAAAGCGTCATAGCTTCCATTAGCGCGGCAATTCGATTTGATTTTGGCGCTTCATTAAGAAATAACACGAGGAAGCACTAAACACCGAGTGTCAGGGAAAGAGAGAGATTTTTCGCTCTCTCTTTCTTTCCCACCACCTACTCTCTTTTGTGCGACTTGCCCTTTTACCGTTAACAGTATCAGCAAAGTCAACGCGAGCAGTGTTATAAAAATCAAAAGCTTGATTTGTTAATTGCGATTTGCGCTTTAAGCATTAGCTAGTAGAGGGTATTCAGCTTTTGTTAGCAACTTTGTAACGCATTTATGAAGTGTCGCATTGTAGAAGATGTAAGTCGTTGTGTTCGATTTGTAGTACGTACGTTAAAATAGTTTGAAAAATTGGTGAACATAATTTTTCTTGATGTAGGTAGTAAATTATAAAGCATATAGCCAGCTTTGGTTTATTCGCTTGCAAGGGTATTTAAATGTCGACGCTTGGAGTTATACTATAATTTCATGTTTTATTTATAAGCTAAGCTTGTCTCAACATTTATGACTTGTGCACAAAACACATGCTGAAATACATATGCACGTATGTGTGTATGTGTATACACTTATACATATGTACGTAGGGGGGCGAGGTTGAACACATATATGCATGTGTGCACGCTCTCTCTCTCTCTCTCATACTGAAAGGTAAAAGGTAATAGTAAAATAGGACTAAGTGTGGCCACATTGAACTTTGGCTATTAAATTTAGCGCGGGCCAGAAACTGCGTCGCGTTTATTTACAAAGCAGCACACAAAACACCAACAACAACAACAGCAGCTGCAACAACAACAACGGCAGCAACAATGACAAAAACAACAGCAGTTGCAGCTAATTGTAATCTGCAGCCAATGTGTGCGTTTGTATTTTGTGCAAATAAGAAAAAAATGTGGTTATATTGTTTTTATAAGTTAATTCACATGGGTACATCAATTAAACGTGCAATTATTTGCATATTTCATAATTTCGAATAATTCGCGGCGACGCGCACGTAGAATGGTGTGGTGAATATAATATTTGCATTAGTTCAACAGGTGGTGGATAATGGATTTAAAATTAAATTTAAGATTTATTTGAAACAAATAACTGTGTTATTACATTGAATATACTCTTATTCCTGTTGTTTGGATTTTGTTTTCGTATTTTTAAAAACTTGTGTAATCATATATTACATACACAATTACTTAGCTGTATTGTAATAGTATTTTATGTATAATCTACATATACATATTTTCGGTTCATTTCGAACGCGCGCGCATTCAAAACAATTAAATAAATGAATAATAAACAAAAACAAACACCACACAGCAAACAAATAAAACAACAAAAGGTTTTGCTGCAGTTTTTTGTTCTTGTTTTTTGTTTTTCATTCTTTTTTTCCATTTGTTTTCCTTAATTCAATGCGCCTGTTTTCTTAACATCGTTCACAAGTATTATTATGATTATTAATTATAAGTATTTTTTTGTTGTTTGTTTGTTTTTGTTTTTCTTCGCATATTTTAGGGATTTAAATTTTTTACTTATGTAGTTTATAACTAGAGGTTTACATTGACATTAAAAAAAGGAAAATGTATATTTTATGCAAAATTCTCGTTACTATATAATTAACAATATTATGTATATAAGTTCTGGTACTCAATTAATAAAACTTTTGCACTTTTAAAGCCTGTTGCATGCGCTTTCATTTTGTTGTCGTTTCATAAAAATTTGTATTCGCTTAATAAATTTAGAATCTTCTATATAGTTATTATTATTCTTGGATTGGAATTGAAATAAAATATTGTATTTAAAATTTTGGTACGAAAAATTTGATGCGTAAGTTACATTGTGTGTGGTTTAATATATATATATTTTTAAAGAGTTCGTTACGAATTTGTGTTACATTTTGCTTTGCCTCCTAACTATGTATGTGTATATTTAGCTTTAGGTTTTGTACAAAATTTTGAGTAGTTCGTTTTTGATTTATTTGTTATCTGTTTTGTTTATTCATTTTAGTTTTCGTTAAGTTTTTCGGATCGGATCAGATCGTCTCGGAATCGGAGCTATAACAACCTGATCGCCTCGTGTTAGCTGGCCAAATGTGTATAGTAAGTATATAAACTATAGATTTAGCTATATATATATATTTGTGATACTGCATCTTATAGAGGGGTTTTTCATAATTTATCGTTATATCATTTATTTTTCTCTTTTCTGGCAATTATCGTATTCGAAAAGGTCTAGAAACAGTTTGAATTTAATATAGATCATGGTTCTTTACAGCACTGGAAGGCTCGGTATCGGTAACGGTATTGGTATCGGTAACGGTATCGGGTTTTCGATAACTGTAACGGTCCGCGGTCTTAAATACTAGTAATTGCTTCGACGGCACGTAAGGGTAATTTTGGATATATCCGTTAGCTATGTTTGGGCTCTGATGGTAGCGTTCATAGCATTATTATCTGTTATAAATAGTTGGTAAATTGTAGCTTTATTTTACAGGAATTTCGTTTGTGTGGTTTTTTAGTGGTTTTTGTTTTGCTTTATAGAACGTGTACAATAATTTGGTCGTAGGTCTAAGACACTTTTTGGTTTTAATCCTTTTCCATTATATAAATAAATACATATACATGTGCATGTATATATTGTTGTTATATACAGAAAGTAGCGTTATACAATTTGTATATATATATATATATATATATATTTAGTAAGTAGTAGTAGGTATTTTCGTGACTTATGTGCGTAGTTAAGTAAAATCTGAGACTCGCTGTAAATATATAACATATGTTAACGGGTTCTGCTTGGAGGGGTGCCGGGAGGGAGCAAATTGGAGGGTAGATATGGTATTATTATTATTATTATTTTCGGTTTTTTTTTTTTTGTGTGAGCTGACTCACAAGTACAAGTACTTAACGGCTAAGTTTTAAAAGCTAGCTACACAAAGCACAACGAATGACAGGGATTAGGGATGTGAATGAGGACGAGGACGAGCAGGACAAGGATTGCAGGAGGACGAGAGTACAAGGACTAGTATGGGCATAACAACGCTTACATCTACGATGTGTGTGTGTGTGTATGTTTGTTTGTGTGAGTGTGTGTGTGTGTGTGTATCGTCATCGATAGCTTGGCACGACTTAGAAGAAAAACTTGCGCACTTCCTCATCCAAGTCGGTGGAGTCGACAAGATCATCTATGACGCCCGGCACAAGAATCTCAATCACCTCCAAGTCCTTCTTGTCCTTGTCGCTAACTGCTGCTGCTGCTGCTGCCGCTGCTGCTGCCGCCTGCTGCTGGACATCCGCGCAGCTGCCGGCGGGACTGGAGGACGGCAGTGGCATGGCAATGCCGGCATCCAGCAGCGCCTCGTAGGTGTCCTCGAGCAGCACGCCGCTCTCGATGGCCGCAACAGCCTCCTCATAGTATCAGTTGAGGTCGCGGCGAAAGCTATCCTCGATGCTCGGATCGGCAATCATGATCGGACTCTGATCCGACAGCATCTGAAGTCCCGCCACATCCATTTGCCCCAAATCCAGATCAAGCGTATCGAAAATCTCCCGATTAAAGTCCGTATTCGAGGAGTAATCGCTAAATATAATAGCGGGTATATTGGCTGTGGTGGGCGTGTGGTTGTGCGATTGGTGGTGCTGGTGGTGCTGCTGCTGCTGGTGGTGGTGTTGAGGCTGGTGATGATGATGCGTTTGAGGCTGCGGCTGCTGCTGCTGTTGCTGCTGGTGATGATGATTCATAATCATGTTGGAGTTGCAGGCGTTGCTCACGGGCGAGCTGCTCGACAGCGGCGAGTTCGAGTGGTGCGGCGAGTGCATCGGTGAGTGGTGCGGCGAGTGGTGCAGCGACAGCGACAGCTGCTGCTGCTGCTGCTGCTGTGGCGATGCCTGAGCCGACATGGGTATGGGCAGCGGCGAGCTGGGACAGCCCAGCGGCGAGGGCACCGGCGAGGCAACCAGCGGCTCAGCCACGCCCCCGCCATTGCTGCTATTGTTGTTGTGGTGCTGATGCTGACTCTCCGGCCCGTTCAGGCTGGGTCCGCCATTGTGCGTTGTCGCCGTGCCCGCTCCATTGCTGTTGTTGTTGAGGAGTTGCTGCTGTTGCTGCTGCTGCTGCCGCTGCTGCTGCTGCTGCTGGTGTTGTTGCTGTTGCTGCTGTTGGTTGTTGATGCGTCTGAGGTTGTTGTTGTTGGCGCTCGCCTCGGGACTGGCGCTCAGCTCGCTAAAGTCCAAGAGCTTGTTTTGTGCTTGCTCCTGATTATGATAGGGTCCATTGGTGCCATTCGGCGCCGCCATATCGTCAAAGTCCAGAGCGACAAAGTTGTTGGCAAAACTTTGCTGCTCCGGCGACGAGTTGCTGTCGCCCAGCGAAAAGTTCTCAAAGTGATTGTGAAACGAGGGATTCAGACTGTTGTAGGCGGCATCAAAGGCGCCCGAGAGTTGCTGCTGCTGCTGCGTTTGCTGCTGCTGCTGCACACGGATGGGACTGGCCGGTGCGCTGGTGTGCAGTTCGCTGCCGGAGACGCTGCTTAGCAGGCCGGGCGAGGAGCGCGGACTAGACGGATTGGCTGGCTGGCGATAATCGGTCAGATTGCCGGACACAATCGACGTGGAGGTGCCATTGTTGGCGCCCAGCGTCGGCAGCGGACTGAACGATAAGTGCGGCGAGCTGCTCGGCGGCTGGACGGGCGTGCTGCCGGCGCCGGCGGACGTTGGCGAGTGCTGTTGCTGATGGTACGGCGATGGCGGGCCGCCCCCCGCCGCCGCCGCCGCCGCCGGACTAAACGGACTGGGCGACTGATCCCGTTCGCGTCGTTGATTGTGCGGCGACATAACGGGCGACAGCGTCTGCTGCAGCAACTGTTGCTGTTGCTGCTGTGGCTGTTGTTGCTGCTGTGGCTGTTGCTGCTGTTGCTGCTGTTGCTGTGGTGTTGCATAGTGCTGCAGTGCGGTGAGATTGGGCAGGGAGCCGGTATTGGCATAGCTGGCCTGATCCTGCAGCGGCCTGAAGAAAGAGTTCACGAATTTGGCATTGTTGTATGGCGTTGGTTGCTGCTGCTGCTGCTGCGAGGGATGCAGCTGCTGCTGCTGCTGTTGTTGTTGCTGTTGTTGCTGCTGCTGCTGCTGCTGGTGCAGCTGCTGCTGTTGTGCTTGTGGCTGTTGCTGTTGGTGTATGTGCAGCTGTTGCTGCATGTTGTGCTGATGCTGTTGCAGCTGCTGCAGCTGCAGCTGATGCGGCAACAACGGCGACTTTCTCCTTTGTGCCTGCGGACTAAAGCTGCGTCCAATCTGATGCGGCGAGTGAGATCGTTGACTGTGCGGCGACTGTTGTTGCTGCTGCTGCTGTTGCTGCTGCTGCTGTTGCAGCTGTGCATAGTTGGCGTGCAGCGAGTTCATGTCCGTGGCAAAGCCACCTTCCGCGGCCACCGCGCTCTGGTGCAGCGCCGAGTCCGAGTTGGAACGGCGCCAATTCGTGTCCATTGGCGGACTCAAGTACAGGTTCTGTTGTGTGCCATTGTTGTTGTTGTTGATGTTGTTGTTGTTGTTATTGCTGGTGCTGCCTGTGCTGCTGCTGCTGTTGGGCAGGCCCATCGCATTGATCAGACCGCCAGCGCCCGTTGAGCTGCTGCCGTAGGGCGAACGATCCTGCTTGCGCTCCGATTGCCGCCGCACAGGTCCGCCGCCCATGCTGCGTCCGCGCGACTCGCGATACGCTGTTGGTGAACCTCCCCCGCCCCCGCCCCCGCCGCCTCCACCACCGCCAAGTCCGTCCGGCGAGGCGCCGCCGCTGGCACCGCTGCCATTGCCGCTGCCGCCACCCGTGCCATTGCCCGCGCCCGCGCCCGCACCCGCACCTGGCGAGGCATTGCTGGCGCCGCTGTCGATGCCGCTGACGCAGCACCCCAATATCTTTTGATTCGCCTGCGTCTCGTCCATTTTGGTGGCATACACCTCCTTCATGATGCGCTCGAACTCGGCTGTGCCCTCCGCCTGCTTCTGCTTCTGCAGCGCAATCTTCTCGCTGAACTTGCGCGGATTGGCCATGGCTGCAGTCCTCTGTGTGCGTGTCCTGATCAGTCTGCGAATATAGTTAGTTATTTTTACAACACATATAGATCGCCCTTACGGCCTATTCTCGGCTTCTGCTGTTAAAAGGCATGAGATTTCAATTCCTGCCGCGTTCGTTCTGTTTTGCTCTGCGCTACGCCAAATTATCGGACGCATCGATTCATGTTTCTCTCTCTCCCACATAAACTACCTTGAAAGGGAGCAAATTTATGCGAAGGAAAGCCGCAGCTGGAATACCCTTTCTAAACATTTAACGTTCTTTGACATTGACTGTATTTAATATATAAAGTCCATATACATATATTTACATTAGGTATTCTGTGTGCATAAAGATGTATGTATGTTTATCTATTTAAATGCCGCCCTTCTATGCGATTCTCAAACCTTCAAGTAAGATCCACACTTTTTATAGAAAATGATGACGCATCGCAGCCTAAGTAAATGGTTTGTTATTTTTTTTAGAAACTATGCCAAGTATAGTATAGAAAAATAATATATATATATATATAAAGTATATAACCTTTAACACTTTACTAAATTTTACTATACAAGAAATCATAATACTTTGTTCTCACAATTATATTTTGAATATTCCTTATCGAAGTGCTTGATTTTAAAAGCAATTTATTGAATAATTCTAAGAAAACGTTCTGGTTTTCGACATGGACTTGAATTTATAACATTTGAACTTGCTCTTTCTCTGAGTTCACATAAAAGGGACTTCCTAGTTTCTCTTAAGACTTGAAAATAGACTTGATTTTTGGCAGCTCCTTTTTTAATGTAAAAATAAAATATGTGTTAATTTTATCAAATTTATCAATGATTTCTATAGGACAACTTATGAAACTTCTAATTTATATTTTCTAAAAAATTAGAACACATTTTATTTCGGTTAAACTAAAAATCCTTTTTCATGTTTCTCCAATCAAAATACTAATACGAAAAGTTTTGGTACGTTGCAAAGTTGTTGAAAAAAGAAGTATACCCTTGTCATTTTAGGGCATGGCTAATGCTTTTGTCTGCTCTTGGCTTTATCAATGTTGTCAGCTGATAAGGCAGATAGTTGGCCTAACAAATCAGACATTGCCGTGGCGGCAACCTCGTACTCCACCTAACTAGCACTCGCTCCCTCTCTTTCTCTGTGGCCCTACTGTCTCCCTTTCTCACTCTGGCTCACATGGGTATTGTCTCCTCCGCTTGGTTTCAGTATTTCTCCGCGCTGCGATTTATTGCATAACGCGTGCGATATATGTTAAAAAGGGCGGGAAAAAAAGCCCATTCGCGGCAAAGTAAACAATAAGTTTATAGTTCGCTGGAACCGTCTCAGAAAATAAATATATATTATATATATAGGGGTGCCAGGCGGGGCTCCGACAACCTGCAGCTGCAATACGCAAATGGGGAATTCGAAATCGAAGTGACGCCCGTTGCGTAGCAAACGAAATAATTTTGCATTAATTGATTCGTTCGGTTCGGCGCAGTTGGCAAAGTTTTCGAGGGCCCCGAAACACGTGAAGGGTAGACTATAACCTTTTGATATCTAGTTTCGCCTTACTTTTTCTCCCCCTCCTTCCAATGCTATCGATTGGGCATAAAAAATAACCCGTTTCGCAGCCTCAGTTTAATTTGGCATTGTTTTTGTTACTTTTTGCTCAACTTGATGAGCTGGTTAAGAGGTTGACAAAAGATTTACCAAAAAGAGTTGACAAGTTTGTGGCACACACACACACGCACACACACACACACAATCTGGCTTTATCTGGGTGATAGAGCAATCGAGGCATGAAGTCATGCGTGGTCGGATGAATTCTTATCTGCGGATTGGACATAGATCTTGAATCATGCTCGTGACTAACTACAAAATTAACTAGCTGATAAATCAATTATATAGGTTAAATAGAGGGCGGCTTAAGTATAGAGTATACAGCTAAAAATATTCTCAAATAACGCTGATTCATTGCGCTTAAGAAATATCTGTATATATACAAGAGCTTGGCCAGACTGCTTGACTACTTAGGGCCCGAACCTCCATGCCGAAGGGTCAATGCATAGGATGTCTTGGAATATGTCTAAAGTTGTCGTGCGTAACAAAAACAACATCAATACCCCTTTAATTTTAAATTGTATTCATTTGAGCCGGGCAATGCCGGGTTATTTCTTCTAGTAAACAATATTTTAAGAACTTCATATATATTACTTTCACTGAAAAGTAGAATTGATTATTGGGGAATATGTTTTGATGCTATTTAAAGTTGATTCAAGCTTATATTTATGAATTTCTTCTTGATTCAAATGGAACCAAGTTGAACAAAAATTTGTCAGGAATTGCTCAAATCCAATATGCACCTTTTCCCATTGTCAATAGGGTATAAGCATGTTGTTCTTAATTTATGCCCAAGTTCTTAAAAAGCCAAAAACCCTAAAACAAGATTCAAATACTTTACCAAGTATAAAAGTTCTTAATTCGTGCCAAAAATTCTTATTTGAAGTAGATACTGGACCTACGAAACACCTACGTCAGACACAGTTCGGATATATAGACCCACTTTTATATGTATATATACTAGTTATATGCTTAAACTTATTTCTTTTCAGACATCCAAACAATTCTTCTTTATCCAAATACCATTTCATTCTAAGTATAGCTGGAGAAATGGATCAAAAAGTCGCAAGCGCACTTAAAGTAATCCAGTCTACACTTAAGACATCCCAAAACGATCTCGAATCAAGTATTTTGTCATTTAAAAAACCTACTTGAACTAAGTACCTTCGTACTTAAACCAAGTACAAACGGAACGGGGCAGATTTTGCGATCGTTTGTACTTAAATTGAGTAGAAAATACTTGATTTATTTTCCGAGTGTATATATATGTTTGTGTGTGTGTGTGTGTATACTATATGCATGTGTGTATGGACTTTAAGTTAATCAACTTTCGAGCCAGTTGTTTTTACCAACCTATTTTGTTTTTTCTTCCAAGTTTCATGCGAGTAATTTCCCCTTCTTAAAAAGTCCCATAAATCATTAATGAGCTACCGCAGAGTTTCCTTACGCTTGGATGGCATTTATGGATTGGGTTTTTTGCTTTCTTGCTTTCTGAAACGCCCTCAATAGACTTTTGGAGCTGAACAAAAGTCAATTTCCCGCAGCGATCGGCGGCAAATTCCAGCTAATTGTCAACAGGGCGGATGACTAACCAACTCGGAAGTGTGTCTCTGAGCGAGAACCAATTATGGCTCAAAGCAATGCGCCGGAATGGCTTTAACTGATTTGCGATTCAGCTCATATGCAGGCTCCTGTCCATAAGCTATTGCCGCCACCCCGCCCCCTGCTGTTACCAACTGTGGAAAGGGGGGTTCGGGACACGCCCATAATGGTGGGGCAGAAAAAAAAACATTCCCACGAATCGATAATGACATTTAATAATGATTTAATAACCAAAACGATAAAAATTTACTTAGGCGCGCACATGGCTCAGGGTCGATAGCAGCAGAGGAGGGGGCGGGGGGTCTGGCTTGGGGTAGACGAAGCAGGAAGAGCTATCCCCCCCCCCTGCTGCCGACGCTTTTGGGCCCTAGCCCTTGGTGGGTTGTGTTTTCCGTGCTCTTATCAGCTGCTTTATCGGCGCGCGCGCCATGGAATTTTTGAATAATTTTGCACTGTTTGTTTACGGCGCAAGCGAGGGAGGAGGGAAGAGGGAGGGGGAGGGGGAGTTGAAGGCAACGACAACTGTGAGAGAGAAGGGGCCCCACATGTCCGAAAGTTGCCTCACTGTTGCAAATGAAGCGGCCGGCGCTTGCAAAACAGAACGAACGCGCTGCAACGAGGGGGGGCGGAGGTGTAGGTGGCTGGTTGGGGGGGGGGGGGGGGGCTGTTAGGTAGACAAGAGTGCTTCTTCTTCTTTTTTACTTACTTGTCAAGCGCGCGCTATGACAACAAAAAATCAGTTGTTCTCGCTTGCGCTCAAGCGTGCTCACACGCTCCTCCTCGCACTTCTTCTTTTTTTTGGGCGCTCTCTCGCGCGCTCTCGCTCTCTTTGCCAACTAACTGGCAACTCTAATTGGCCGGATTGGCTGTGCAAAAACAAAAGTTGAATAATATCGCGCTGTCGTTGGGTTTTGTTGTTACTTAATTAAAATAAGTATGTTTTATAGATGCATTAAATTATGATGGCTCTGTTATGGCTGAATATATACTATATGCATGTACATACATATATATTTTTTGGCGCTTTTTTTTTGTTGCCTTACTACTTGTTAGCGCCCAGCTGCTGTCGAGCTTTTCGTGTTGTTGTTTTGTTTGTTCTAAGCTCGCTCGTATGTAGCTTTTCTTGTTGTTGTTGTTTTTTGGTTCTTTTTTACTGCGTCTTCTTCTTTACCGCGTACGCGCTAAAAACTTGTCAGCCGTTTTATATTTTGTTGTGTGGCGACTGATAAAACCAGATTTTATTTTGCGTTCTGCTTGTTTCTTTTTTAATACGAAAATTGATTTCTAATTTCAGTTTTGAGCGCTGCTGCTGCTGTTGTTGTTGTTCGCGCCAGTTGGGAATTTGTTAATGGCCGCGCGCAAAAGATTTTTGTGCTGCTGCTGCTGCTTCTTCTTCTTCTATAAGTTATTGTTGTTGTTTGCTCACTTACACACACGCACGCACACACCCATACACACACGCGCGCGCTTTGCTCGCGTTTATTGTTTTAACGCACAACTACGACGTTTTTTTTTGCGCTCAGCTGCTTGGGCACAATTTTTTTGTTGCTTTTTTTTTGTTTTTCGTTACCAACGAAATGAAAAACTTTTGTTGCGCCTTTGACCTCTTTTCACACGGACGTTGACTGCGGCAGTGGCAGAGGCAGCAACGACACTTTAAATAGCTGTATTTGTATGTTGTTTTGGTTGCGTTTTCCAATTGGGGTCCACGCGCATTTCCGATTGTGGTAGCGGGATTACAGCACGCGGCTGGTTTGTTGGGGCTGGTTGCGGCGGCCCGTGCCCGAAGCCGATATTTGACCGTTATTGTATTGCATTTCCTTGTTGATATATTTATGTATGTACGTATGTAAATTCATCTACTGCTCCGATTTGGTTTTTTTGTATTTCACCAACAACAGGCCAAACCAAGCAGGCAAACACACGCACATGCACACGTACACGTATATGTACACACACGCACGCACACGAAGGCAGGCGCTTTCATTTGTATTATGTACACACACGTATTATGTATGTTATTTTCGTTGCACCGCACTCGCACAAACTTATCATAACGATTCGACTGCTGCTGCTGCTGTCGTTTCTTCTTCTTCGTTCATCTTCGTCGTCTTTTTTTTTTTTTATTAATTTTATTTTTGTAGTGTCGTTATTATTGGGCACTTTGCGTTTAACTGGCACGTTTTCAATTGTTGTTAACGCGCCATTCAACTGCGCATAGTTATCGCTGCGTTTTTCAACAAAATTTATCGCATTTGTTTTGTTATTTTCACTTTTTTCTTATTAGATTTCTGGTTTAGCAGCAGTGACTAAGAATACACTAAAATTGGTCAAGCGCGTGGAACGGAACTGGTTTGCCACGGAGCTGATTGGGTAGGTTGTCAAATGTTCCCGCTAGGTGGCGTCTCCGAAATGCGTCACAGCGCTCAACAGTGGCGCAACTGTGCAGCGAGCGTTCAACAGTTGAATTATTAAGTAAATGACTTCGAGTTTATTTTTGCGAGCCAAGTGTATATAAAAAATAAAAGAAACAAGAAATTGGATGATAAAAATGTGTCAATAATAACATAGGTAAGTGCAACTTGCAGAAATATTAATGCATGTGTAAATTTAAAGCGCAGTTCTATTTAAGCTTAGATTGGATGGCACGCATCAACACACACTCACACACATACATACAATTTGCAATGTCTGTACATACGTGTGTGTGTGTGTGTGTGTTCGTACGCCTGTTTCCTTTTCCGTTAACATTTTGTGTCTGGTTTCCGGCATTTTTGTGCGCCGTTTAAAATTGTTTCCTTAGATACAAATCTGTGGCAGCAACAAATTTCGTTTTACAGACATTTGAATGCCAATTGCAAGCAAATTGCCGCCTGCGGCACCAACATTTAAGTTCTGCGCCCTTTGCCCCTTGTCCCGGAAAAGCGCCAACAACAATTTCTAGTTTTAGTTTTCGAGAGCGAGTCAAAGGAAATGCCGGAGCGCAAATTGAAAATGTGACCACGTTTGCCAGATGGCCTGTCTATTTAACTAGGCGAGCATGGACCATGCTCAGAAATTATATTTCTACGTGGCCAGCTTCGCATTAATTAAATGAAACGCATAAATTGCTCGGCGCAAGTTAAGGAAACCGAACTTAAAGTAAACAAAGTTGG